>BBSZ01001245.1:0-48740 GCA_000981365.1 Subanguina moxae | reverse complement strand
ACCCACAGAGAGGTAGAAGGCACAAGCAATACCTTACTCTAGTTCTTGTTATTGTCGACGTGTCAACAAGCAGTGAACCCAAAGAGAGGTAGAAGGCACAAGCAATACCTTACTCTAGTTGTTGTTATTGTCGACGTGTCAACAAGCAGTGAACCCACAGAGAGGTAGAAGGCACAAGCAATACCTTACTCTAGTTCTTGTTATTGTCGACGTGTCAACAAGCAGTGAACCCAAAGAGAGGTAGAAGGCACAAGCAATACCTTACTTTAGTTCTTGATATTGTCGACGTGTCAACAAGCAGTGACTTATTCTTGAGTGATTTATCTCTGGTTTGTTTGTGTGCGCATCTCAACTCCAAGCCTCCGAGCCGCGTAAGTAGGTGACAGGCGCTTGAGAGCTAGAAATGCGCGCACAGACTTACCTGCGAGATGAAAGCGAGCGATACTCTCGATCAAAAAACGCATCTAAAAGCACTTTTTGCCTTGGCAATATAAGAAAACGGGTGAATGGCTTTTCAGATTAAATTTTAAATTTTTTCGACTTAAGATCGCAAAACAGGCAGATTTCTTGCATATGTGGAAGGTGTGTTTTAATGCTTTGTGTAACATTTTCTGCTCATTAATTAATTTTTATTTATTTTTACCAATTTTTAGCTAAATAAATAACACTGAACGAAATCAGGAAGAAGTAAAAAAAATACAATAAAAATAAATAATTAAAATACATGCAAACAAATGAGATCTCCCTTAAAATTCAGTGGCATCTGAAATTTGGTATATTATTTTGTTCAAAAACAAAAAAAACACCCCGGTACTTCTGCTGTCTGATGGCGCACTCCAAAATTTCAATAATTTAACGGAATCAGATACATATGAAAGTTATATATCTTAAGATTTTATTTGGCGGAGGAAAAATTTGGTGGACCCGATATTTTTTATCATTTGTGCTAGCAGATAGCTAAACTTTGTGTTGTTGAATGTTCAAATGTGTCAGCTAGATAGAAATAAAGGTATTTGAAGCAAAAATTTTCAGTAAATCATTGAAAATTTG
This sequence comes from Subanguina moxae, assembly GCA_000981365.1. Lineage (NCBI taxonomy): Eukaryota > Metazoa > Nematoda > Chromadorea > Rhabditida > Anguinidae > Subanguina > Subanguina moxae. Next base: position 47,690 of record BBSZ01001245.1, on the reverse strand, counting down.
GAGTGCACCAGCAAACAGCAGAAGTAGCAAAACCCCCTAAAAAAAAATCCTACAAGAACAATAAAAAATTAATGACAATTGATGATATGTTATTTGTATTCTCATAATTATTAAGATTCTTAGTAAACTAAAGTAAAAAAAGATAATAGAAACTAAATTAGTCAACAGACGTCAGAAAGTGGCTGATAAACTAAATTAATAGGATAAAAGCTTGACTAATTTACTACACTTCTTTGACAGAATATGTGTTGGAATGAAGGCGAAATTACAGACACACTCACTCACTCACTCACACTCAACATTCACTGCATTTCTATGTATATCAGTAGCTGTAAGGACTGGTTGCGGTTCAACTCGGCTAGACAATCAAGCAAAGATTTATAAATAGGGTAGAAAAGGTATTTAGTTGCCGCTGCTGCTACAAGTTTTTATCCAAACATCAGACAGTCCTCATTCACCGGGTCCAGGTACGATTCACTCTGACACGCCATTGAACCACCACGCAGTCGAACACATTTGCCGGGCACATTTTTCACCTGCAAAAAAAGGTCTATTAATATGCTCCATTGGTTTTTACTAGTCGTAAAATTTTGCAGAATATTTCTAAATTTTGATGAGATTAAATAGGGAATGTATTATTGCACAAAAAACTTTAATAGAGACTATTATTATTGCTAAGTAAAAGCTGAAGCAAAATGTGTACAATAAAAGTTCTGAAAGAAGTTTTGCAAATTCTAAGCTCGACAGGCACCAGTACTTTCGGAAACTTGATTCACACGAAGGTAGTTTGAAAGGAGGGACGAAGCTTGGCAACATATTGCTAGAAAATGGAGGATGTCCAAGACGCAATATGCACGCAATATTATTCAGAATGTTCAAAAAGTTGCCTCGGATTTTTAACTCGACAAATTCAATCAATAACAACAGCAAATTACACTCCAATGGATAAAGTCTCCTTGGTACTCAATCATTGCCTAGTTTTTTTTTCTAAGCTCAATTTATGCAGTTTTTTTTGCAGTTTGTATTTTTGTTGGTATTCTTAGAAGATTTAATTGAGTTTGTAAGAAAAACTGGCGAAAGTAGTAAGTAAAAGAACATATAACTTTGTTTATCATAAATAGAATATTTAAGCTAGACTTACTAGATTCTATTACAGACAAGGATCTGAAAACTTAAGATTCTAATAATATCATCATTAAAAGCATTCTATAAGCTAGCCAACAATTGAAACCCAGTGGACCAGTGGTATGACGAGTAATTTTTAGAAATAATTTAATTACAAAATAATTACAAGTCAGACGCCTCTAGAGGTCTGAATTTAGCAAAGGAAAGTAGAAACACGGCTGCTAAATATAGAAACCGATCTAATTTTGGCTCTTATTTCCTTTTCTGTAAATTTGAAGACAGCTAAAGAGGGTCTCTCTAAAAAGTCTGTTTAAGTCGTAGACTGTTCCCACCTCTCCTACTATACTCTAAAAGATGTTTTGATGGAAAAAGAAAAAGAACTGTGCAAACTACAAAAACAATTTCCGACAGCACCAATTTACATGCCTGAGCAGCTGCCTAACCCATGCATGCGGTGTATGACAGGGCGCAAACATATGCTTCTTCAAAACAATTCCCCCAGAATGAATAAGTAAGGTTAGAGAAAGCTATTTCGAAATACTCAACAGTTTCATTTTAACACATTTTTGGCGCTACTAGGACATACTCCTGCTCCAAAAATGGTTACTGGGTTATATCCCTCCAGTCCTGAAAGCTATTTGGTTATGCCCCCCCCCCAAAGTTAAGTTTTCTAAAGTGTTTAAAAACCGGTCTTAAGTATATGTTATGCCAAAAAGCAAACAAAAAACTACTTTAAAGAATTTGAGGGATGTATTGGGAAGGGAAGAGACAAGTAAGGGACCAATTTGTAAGAAGGACCCACTCAGGAGAAGGGAAAAAGTTTTCCTTACAGAGATCTACCGCATAAACAAGCTGTGGTATGCATGCTCTCAGGTATGCTTGTGTCTACATCTCGACTTCAAGTCCCCATCGCACCCGTAAAGGGGCAAAGGGTATATCCTAGTACCTTGTTTATCCTATTATTTTTGTTCTATCCTAGTAGCGTCAAATTTTTTGATTAAAAATTTGTCCATGCGAGTTTTTACTCTGTTACCTGCTTCCTTATTTTTTCCGTTATCCTACACATTTTCGTTTGTAAAAAGACGTCACTGCTTTTTAATCACACAACAAAAATCTACTTTATTGTCTGTTGGTAGGCTAATTAATCAAGCGGAAAGAGACCAACCGGAAGAGACAACAAAAACACATAGAAGAAACGCCCTTTTCAAAGAAGAAACCCTTTGGACAGACATACAATTTTTTCGTAAACTTTGATTTGCCTCTCTCAAAAATAAGTCTCAAGTTTCACTTTCGATTCTTATCCTTTATCATAAATCTTCTTTGCTCTCACCTGAAGAAGCATCTGAAGCTGTTCAATAAGAAAAATGAGGCGTAGCAAATCAAGGTCCCAAGAGAAGAAATGAAGAATACGAGTCGACCGCCAAACAACCAAAGCCAATGTTTTGAGAAATATGCTAGTCGATTGTTAACAAAGTTTTGTGACGCTATTCCGCCCCCCACCTCCCCCAATCTTGTGAGCTACTCGGTTATACCGTGAATTCTTTTAACTCTACTGGATCATATATTTCTTATTGGACTATGGCAAAAAAGGCCTGAAATGCATTTATTTTTCAAGAATCTGGCTCCAATTCATCTCGCAGTTAAGTTTGTGCGCGCATCTCTAACTCTCAAGCCCCCTTTGCGGGGGTTGGAGTTGAGATGCGCACATACCCATACCTGAGACATAAATCATTCGAGAAGAAGCTTTGGATGCATGAAAATAGCATGCATGCTAGAGCTTTTTCATGCGCTATAACCCAGTTGACAAAACTATGTTCAAGATCTTCTCTTTTCCTGAGTGGGCCCTCCTTAGAAAGTGGGCCCTTACTAGTCCTTTCCCCTCCCTATACAGCCCTTAATCCCAGAGTAGCCCTTTTGACAAAGTGGCCCCTTAATTGTCCCTTCCTCTCCCTATACAGCTTTTAATCCCTTTGAAAATGGTCAAAAATGCTTCTTAGATGGTCAATGTACCTATAGAAGACCTTTTAAATACTTTTAAGGTGGGGTGTATTACAATACAGTAGCAAGAAATTTTTATTCACAATTTTATAAATTTATAACCAAATTTTCAAAAGTCTTAAAAAGTATTGCTTTATTTTCTTCCTATCACGGAACGCAAATTACAATAAATGTACCCTTTAAAGCCGACAAGACAAAAAACAAAAGTTATGTGTCAGTAGAGAACAGCAAGTCTTACTTCTAAAAAAAGTCTGACTTGTAGATATTCCTCCTATTCCTAAAAATTAGTCTTCATACTACTGGTCTATTGGGTTTTAATTGTTGCCCAGCTCATTGAATATTTATAATGATGATATTATTAGGAGATTAAGTTTTCAGTTCTTTGTCTGCAATAGGGTTCTAGTAATTGCCAACTTTAAGTGCTATTTTTGATCGAGTACATAGGTATTTTGGATTTTGAGGTGATACTTTCAGCAACTCTTATTCAAAGCCCTTATTTTTTTTTTTGGAATTTTTTGGGATCTTGAAAAGATTAGCAATTTGGACAGTTATCCTGGGTGAATCATCCAGGCAGAAAGTGTTTGTCTCTTAATCTTTGTACATTTAGCGCTAATTCGCTGCGCCAACATTGTTTGGCTTGTCATCTATTCAAAATTAGGCTAAGTGAGTGTGTTTTTATACCTCTTTCACTTCATTAAACACCCTAAAAAGGGTGTCTACTGCAAAGCTAAGTTTAATCAGCCATTCTCTTGCGTAGATATATGCTTTTTGCTTGCAGCTCGAACCATATTCACAGGTTTTTAGGGAACTAGACGTTTCACGTATACTTCCTTGCTCTCTTTTTTGCCTTAGGTCCTTTGCAAGTGACGTAGGACCTGCAGAGAGACCATTTAAAGGGTTAACAAGCCACTTCTCTTTGCTCACACTAAAACAACGAAAGAGCAAATTTGATGGGCCAGACAAAAATGTTTCCTCCTCCCCCGTAAAAATAAAACCACCCGAAAATTTTTCTTGCTCTTTTTTATGTAGTTTATTGGTTCTCAGAACACCTCTATTTGCATGAATTATTTAAGGACTAGTCTGAGGACGCTCATCTCAAGTTACTAAGACAAATAAAATTTGAACACTTTGATCAGAATAGATAAAAAAGAGCAAAAATGTGGAGGCGGCAGTAATGAGGTTATGTTATTCTGTTGTCTTGGAAAAAAGCAACTTTTGTTTAGGAAGAGAGCTATAAGCAGTAAATAAAATTTGGGTGCACATTTTATGGCATTTTCTACAGTTTTTGTACTTAGCTATAAGGAAAAAAATTAAGTTATATACATACAGTCGACTATCGATATAAGAACACCCCAAAAAGGGGGATCCACAGCTGGGTTCGACCATTTTTTTACCTCAATTTTTGAAATCTTTTGCCAATTTTGATATTGATGTCTTTAAAGCAAAAAATGGTAAAGTAATTCTAAATTTACCAGTCGTCTTTACACAACTCAACAAATCCACCTTCAAAAAAGCCAACTCTCGATATAAGAACACCCTTTTTGAAATGGGTCAACTTATATCGAGAGTTGCCTTTTTTGATGGCAATATGCTCGCTTTCTGAAAAACGACTGGCAAATTCAGAAACCTTGCAATTTTTTGTCTTAGAGACATCAACATCAAAATTGAGGTAAAAAGATGGTCGGACCAACTGTGGAACAAACTTTTTGGGGTGCTCTTATATCGAGCGTCGAGTGTATAAATTTATATAAAAAATATGCATTTTTTATTATTTATTCATATATCTTTGTCATAAAACGTACACCCAAATTCTCTTTACTACTTCCAAACACTCTCTTCCTTAAAAAAATTTGCCCTTTTCCCGAGACAAGAGAATATGTATATTTAGAGAATAATACGTAACCTTCGATATACAACCTTCCTATACAAAAAAAGTGTTAAGATATAGCAAAATAATTTGTTAAGATATAGGGCATGCCTATTTCAAATCGATCAGAGGTTATGTGAGTCTCAAATAAAAGTAATATACCGTTGAAAATAAATTAAATAAAATTTAAGTGCTGGCAAAATAGATCTGACTTAAGTAAGATGATCCCTATCAAATATATTACATCCAGATTACTAAATTGAGAAACAAACAAAAAAATAGGCTAGCATCTTTAAAAGTCTTCAATGTCATTGAAAATCAACAAAAAATATTTGTTTCGAGTTCAAAAAACAATTTTACCTTTTTGGCACCTTGTTTTTTTTAGCTACAAATAAACTAACTTATTATTGCTCTTTTACGTTTTTCCTGTCTTGCGTGTCTTTGAAAATTTTCGTACATTGATGTTATTAACTGGATTTAAACTGGTCAAAATTGAGATTGGCAGACAAGTATTAATATGCTTTTAGTCTTAATCAAATATTCTGACGACAGAAAAATAAAAAAAAAATATAAACATATGTTTTAATATCGCTAAAAATCATCCCTTTTTCACACCATCGATCAAAGTCTGATTTTTGAAACACTGAAATAATGAAAATAAAGAATTGTTAAACATTTTTGAAAAAAAATCTGTTAATAACAATGTTTTTGGTAGCTTTTTAGCCACTTTTTAACAGGTTATTACTGGTGTAATTGCGCTGAAAACTTCACTCAAACTGCGAAGCAATTGCTTATTAGGATTAGTCAAAGGTTTTTTTTTTGCAAAATTTTGAACATTTGACTCTAAGCTGTGTTTTGTTAAGCAACGTCTTTGCTGTTCAAATTACAATTGCAGGGTAATTAGAGCTTTTAACTAAATGTTTTAGCACAAACATTTGATTTGTCTTTGCAAATGCCTGTTTCGATGCCTTTGGGAAGCTTTAAAATGTTTTTCAACATTATTCAATCTAAAATTACTTTTTACATAATGAAACATCGAATCTATTGTTATATACAAACCTAAAATCCGCCCCCTTCCTTCGCCATTTTTTTTTTCTTATTATATTATAAATATATATTTGGATGTCTTACGTACACTGGGCCTACATTAGCCTATAACGTAACCCTTTGTCCGAGTCCAGGCTTCTTCTATAAATCCTTTTGTCTTAGTCTACAAGGAACAAGTGTTTAGTCAAAATATTATTGTGAAGAATCTGTCTTGTTGAGGGAAAAATTTCCTTAAAGAAAGCAACCTTAAAATATCAGCGATACTCGATCATGACCCTTCGGCCCAATCCTCAGACCTACTCGTCTATACCCCTCCCGCCTAAAAAAACCAAGTTTTCTAAACGTGTTTAAAAACCATTTTTAACTGTATTTTATGCCAAAAACAAACAAGAAAATACTTTATAGGAATGAAGATCTGTATAAGGGAGGGGAAGGGACAAGTAAGAGGACACTTTGTAGGATAAGAGAAGATCTTGAACATAGTTTCCCTTACAGGGACCTACCGCATAGAGAAGCTCTGGTACGCATGCTACTTTTATGCAGTATAATCGTCTTTTAGGTTTTTTAAGATTCAGAATTAAGAAACAACTCCAGGAAAATGCCTAATCATTTTTGTAACATCCAACACATAAAAAATGGCGCCATAACAATTGCGATGGCAAAAGTAAAAAGTTTGTTAATATTCAATAGACCAAATAGTTGTGAGTGTTAGTTTGGTCTTTTTAAGTCTCTAAGCTTCTGTCTTAAATTTCAACTAATGTATGGTCTTGTTCACAACAACATGCCAAGCAATTTTCAATGACATGGAAAGTAGGAGTTGGAAAAATGCAAAATTTGAAAATATTAGAACCACAAAAAAATTCTCAAGTCTACGACAGATAGGAACTTTGCAGAACAATTTGTTTATAATTTTAGCCATGGTGATGAAATCATAGAAATTTGTACAATTTTGTAGGGCAAAGAAAAAAGCTTAGAACAACACCTTTTATCCACATTTTATTGAAATCTTGTTTTGAAAACAAATTGTGCGGCGGGTCTCGCTCTACTATTTTATAAAAAGAAACAAATTTTTAACAAAAAAGTGAAAAAAAATTTGTGTGCTGTAAAAAAATGAATAAAAAATTTTGGCTCTTATGGGTTATCGGGAAACTGTCCGAATATTATGTTTATAGAAGAGGTGATTGTCAAATCTCTGCAAAAAAAGGGTTGTTGCCTAAAATATTTGAAATGATACGAGAAAAGTCGAAAATTAAGTGGGCACCCTCTAATAAGCGAATCACCTAGCCAAGGGTCGAAAAATAAGCCGGCATGCCCGCTCAATAGAGTAAATACAGTCGACGCTCGATTTAACGGACTTTAAAGGACCGGGCTCAGCCGTCCGTTAAATCGAACGTCATTGTTAGTGAATTTGATTGAAAACCAACCAAATCGAATTGGATTCGAGGTCTGTTAAATCGGGGGTCCGTTAAATCGAGCGTCGACTGTGCGGTAAATGGAAATCCTATGAAGCTCTAACATGAGTCACGCATATTCGGGAAGTGCAACACCTAGAACTACCATCAAAACAGCAATGTACGTAAGAGTAATTGGTCGGAGGTAGAGTTTGTAATGGTCAACTTCATTGTATCTAATGTTTCTTTGTTTCTGGAATGCGCTCTTACCGATCCAAAAAACCTTTGGCTTTTTCCACAGCTGGGCATATGAAAAAACTTTGCACAAATGGTGTCAATAAGAGTCGGGAATTGAGAAACCAATGCCTCAATTGATTACAATGCTCTCATGCGCCAAAATGTCATGATGTTTTTTGTTTACAAAATGAATAAGACTTTTTTACTATGGTTTTATAATAGCTCAGACAGATGCGAAAACTGAGAAGGTTCTACGAGTGACGCAAGGACTGAGTCAGAAAAGATGTGCACTCTGACTAAAACAAAAAAAAAAAGAAAAGAATATTGGTAGACGGTGTATATGTCTGAGCCATAGAGCTCAAAGACTGGTGCACTTTTTAAATAGTTGAGGTAACTAAAGCCTAATTCTAGACCACATATTTTTTCATCGCAACTTTTTTCACCAATTCATTCCGCTTCTTCCGCCACTTGCTGGTCACTGTTTTTTAAACCTCTGCTGCAAGGTCCTCAGATAACAAAAGTTTCGAATATAAAAAAAAAGACAAATATTTAAGTCTTTTTTGTGAAAACAAGTTTGCAATTAGAGAAGGTACAGTAAACACACACACACACTTGTTAAAGCTATTTCTGTCATTTCCTTTATATGAAGACAATGCTAAAATCTTTAGTCGAAAAAAGTAATTTCCGATTTTTATTCAAAAAAAACAGATAAGCGCGTCTTAGACCACTACGTAAACCCATAAAATTTTTTGACTTATACTTTACAACCGTTTTTTTTCCACCAAAAGAGTACAAGTCTAATAAGCATTCTAATTGAACAATTTTATTACGTGTTAGTTATTTTCGTCACGTCTGTATATTTGAGTAGCAGTAAATAAATTTTAGCAACTTCAAATTTATTTTCAGCCTATTAATTGTACTAAAAATTGCCTAAAAATTTGACGAAAACCTAATTTGATTCGTCTCCTCTGAATATTGTAATTTTTTGCCCTCTTGTGTAGAGGCTACTGAAAAAAGGTCAAATTTATTTTTTAAAAAAGGTTGTTGAAAGGGCTGTGGGACGCCTCAGCAACTATAGTTTGAAGTAGTTTTGACCCTATCCTATATTGGGTACCGATTTTATAATTTGCTACCCTCTGTTGTTTTAGACCCTTTTAAGCATTTCTAATACGCTAAAAAGGATAGAAAAGCTATTTTTCACACTTTCTCTCCACAGAAAATTGGTTTTTGGAAAGTCGACAATTTCTATACTTTGCCTTGGGGGAGCAGAGTAAACAACCTTATAAATGGTATTTTCTGACCTCAGTAACTACACTTAGGCATACAACTAAGCCTTGGGCTTAGGGTAGGCCGGCGTAGGTTAGGCGAGACTTAGCTCCTTGTTCACCTAGGATTAGTGATTCACGGCTAACTTACCCTGATCTATCCAAAGCCTAAGTTTTAGTTGTAGTATGCCCTGAGTGTAGTAGTACCTGGCGTTGCTGACCTTGATCTCATAAGGCAAAGTATGGAAATTGTCGACATTCCAAAAACCGATTTTCTGTGACGAGAAAGTGTGGAAAATAACTTTTAGCAAATTATAAATGCTTAGAAAGATTTAAAACAACAAGGGGGAACCATAAAATAAAATCGGTACCCATTCTAGGACAGGGTCGTAGTTTCTTTAAAAAATAACCAAAAACACTTGTTGTTTGACATTGACATGGTCGGTCGACCTAAAACAGACTGTAATGTAAGGCTGGCAAAAATTGGCAAAGATGAGGCAGAAACAATTAATTAGCAGATAAAAAAGGGAGTGCAAAAAGGTGGAAGCGCAGCCAGATACGACCAAAATACTCACAACAATTATGAGGACGAACCAGTAATTTTTTGTGTCGTTCAAAAAATACTTTTGATAATAGGTTATGTTGAGAAAATATTTACCTACTTCCCAAATAAAACGCTCATTAAATGACCAATCCGTAATTAAGGCAGTTGGTGAGCTTACAAATAAGCGTTAGGCTTGGTTTTAGCAAACCAAAAAAGTGTTTTACTTTGTATAAGAGTTACTAAAAAAGGCTAATCTAAAGTTGCTTTCAACTTACTGTATGAACTTTGACGTTGCATGGTGTCTCCTCTTCGCCAATTTCGACATTTTGACCCCCTGTTCCCTGATTATTATCTGAGGAGGAGGAAGAGACGGCAGAAGGGCTGGAATGGCAGAAATCAAATAAGCAGAGCACATGCAAAAGCACAATTGTGATGGTAATCCAAAAAAGCTTCATCGCCTGTAGTTGGGTTGTGGTTGGAAGGAGTTAGAAGGAGTTGGAATAGTCGAATTCAATGTTTCTTCGCTATAACCAATGCGCGCAATGAGCAGTTGTGTAATTGGGAAAGAAACTAAACTTTTTTTGCTACCAAGAAGATGAAAATGAGCAAAGAAAGTAATGGCAGACTTTTTTGTAGAAAGCAGAACTTTTTAGAGACTGTCTAGGCGGGTGGTAAAGAAGGCTATTAAATATGGTGGCCTTTTTTCTTCTCCTTCTTCTTCCTACTAGGAAGCTGTAGCTTACAGCAAGTCCCACCCATTTTGTCTAGAATTTCTGGGACAGGCTTGTAGCAGAAGCCGGTGAGTGTGCAGCCAAGCCACGCCTACTGCCTTCTAAATGAGGGATTAAGTTATTTGTTGTTTTAGAAACAAATCTTTCTTGCTACTGCTGGATAAGTGCTTGCAAGTAAACAGCAAGACACGAAAAATTATCATACAATTTTATTGAATTAATTTACTAATTAGAACATCAAAATGGTCTACAGGTCTCTTCTCAAAGCTTTAATTCAACACCTTTCAAGGCTTACCTTCAAAAAATAGCCGTTCACCGGAAGATTCAGACTCTGGACTTTTTTGATCGATAGTACGAGCACTTCTTCCATTTTACCATGCATTCCTGGCTTGATTCTAGCTCGCCTTGCACAGCCACCTTTTTCGATCGCCTTCATTGCATCCTTGTGCTTGACAGTCCCATTGTTGTGCGTAGAATCTTGAACTGCTTGGCTAAAACAAACTTGCTATTGCTTGATGCAGGTGCCTCGATTATCGCTTTCTTGACTTCCAGTGTGAGTGCCGTTTGCTTTCACTTCGCCACCTAAAAAAAATGACACGATACACAAAAAAAACACAAATAATAACGACAAAACGCAAATAGAAAAGTTGGTTGAGGTCGCGACTGAAAAGTATCTTGACGCGACCTGGATGAATAGGGTTTTCAGCAGGTTGAAAATTTCGGTCGGTCGAGTCGAAAAACCAAAGCAAAGCCGAAACAATTTGGCCGAACCGTAAACCAATAATTTGACCGAAAAAACAGAAACTGGCCGGCCTCACTGACAACCTTATCGCTGGATCCCAAGTTATAATAGAGTAGTACTCAATATTTGGGGGTGGTGGACTTGGTACGCCGTCCAAAAAAGCGAGGCACCATGCATCAACGCATATTGATGAAGCTTCTTTCAGTTAATTAAATTTTTGGGTGCTACTGTATCAAGACTACCTCCCCCGCCAAGAGAAAAGTACTTGGCCTTTCTAGGTACATTGAGCATATAAGACGCATTTTTGGTAGATAAATTTTATTGAGATAAAGGGCTGCATAGGGAGGCGAAGGGAAAAGAATAGGGCCACTTTGTAAAAGGGCCCACTCTGTAGGAAAAGAGAAGATATTGAACACAGTTTCCCTTGCAGGGCTCTACCGCATAGAGAAGCTCTGGTACGCATGCTACTTTTATGCATCCAGAGCTATTCTCGAGTGATTTATGTCTCAGGTAGTTTGTGTGCGTATCTCAACTCCAAGTTCCCAAGCCCCTGTCGCCCCCGTGAGGGTTTGAAGGGGGTTTAAGAGTTAAAGATGCGCTCACAGACTTACCTGCGAGATGAATCCGAGCAAGATTTAATCCAGTAAAGTTCTTTTTTCAGATATTTTCTCTATAGTGACACCTCCCTATAGTGACGCCGTGAGCTCAGTCCCATTAGATTTTACTATACAGAGGCTTGAGCAAGTGCAAGACGAAGACGGCAAATATATTGCTACTTCTTTTGTTTAACACCCCCCCCCTCGCATCTTTAATTTTACGCATCGATATGTCTTCCCCAGCTATGTATCTGATATTGTCTTGAGCAGAACGTTCAAGGGTGACGATATTATGTTTCATTTGTGGTCTCAGACAGTGTTGTTATATGCGTGCGAATAAAATTTTTGCTGTTTATATGTACTGATAAAAAAATGAGAGGGGGGTTAAATGAAAGAAGTACCAATATATCAAGAAGCCACCACTTTGAAATTCCGTCTGATCCTATTTGTCTATGCCAAGTATCCAAAACTAATGATTTCTAAAAATTCTGAAAAACAAGTAGATAATCTTTTGGAAATCCTAATTTTTAGCAATATATGTAATAGACATTAGTTAAGACTTTAACAGTGCGAGACTCTTTTGATACTAATTTAGCAGCCTACTATAGCTTTTCTTCAGCCTCTCTCTCTCAATTTCAAAGAGCTCATTTCGCGATTCTTCATGTTAGGAAGTCTTAATAATATAATATTTTAATTTCAAGAAAAGTACAGCGAAAATTAAAAAAATAAAGGTAAACGAAAATACAATAACTTTGGCCACCAAGTGGCCAATTAAAAAGAGAAGTTGTGAAACGCTTATTAATCTGTAAATTCTTGGACAATTTTTTGACAACATTTGGTACGACTAGACGAGTACGCTTGAAGAAGGAAATTCTTCTACTTTAGATCAGGCCTCCATTGATCTCTGTTGCCCAGAGATTCCCACCAAGATTCCCCAAACGTAGAATAAATTTAATCAGCTATTAGTTGAAAAGTCAAATCAAATTTTCACTCATCTTCAACTGCACCTTTTCATCATAGTCAGTAATCTGCAAGTCAGTAATCTGCGACATCGTCTGCTTTTCTTCTTCCAGAAGGACAACAAGATCAGTGAGGCTAGGCAGCTGGAGGAGATTAAGAGATCAGGCGCCGTCTAAGTGGTGGTGTTTGAAATGGTTGAAGTATATTTTTCTTCACGTAAATGCAACTGTTCATGCATTTGAGACGACGAAGAAGAGATGGGCTGGGAAGTTCTGCCACAGCAGCCCTACTCACCCAACTTTTCCCTTCGCTGCAAAATCACCTCACGGGCAAAGACTTCAACAACTGAAGAGGAAATTAAGGCCTTTGTCAAGCAATTCTTTGATTCCCAAGTCTTCTGCCTTCCTCGTCCGAGGGTTCACGGATCTGCTGGAGCGATGGAAGGCCATAATTGACTAATAACCGTACTCATTTGTTATTGTTAAATTTGTAATCAAATTTGTTGAACAAAAATCCGACGAAACTTTTTCGAACAATGTGATAATAAGAAAATTTTGGATGCTTGCACTATTCAGTCAATATAAATTATATTTAAGCACTATAAACGGGCATATAAACCAAGTGGGCCAGAGGTTTGAGCCAAAGCTAAAAATATGTGCAGAATGTGTCGGTTGGTATTTGCAAAGCATTCTAAAGAACATAAGCCGGCAGCTGTGCATACAATGTACTATGACCATATTTTCACACTTCTTTTAATACTTTCATTATTGTCAGAATAACGTCTTCCAGACAAAATTATTTACATTTTTTAGTTTAGCAAAACATATTTGTAGACATATTAAATTTATTTACAAAGCTTCATAGATATGACACTATAATCTTTGTCTGCTATTTAAAAATAATTTAAAAAATAAAAAATACACTTTAAACATTTAAAAAGCTCTGGATAAGTTTTTTCTAACACCCAAAATGGCTGTATACCACAATTTACACGAAAATTTGTTACGAGCTACATTTGTTACGCGGTCACTTTGTTACGCCATAGCAATTTACATATACTCATTTACAGTACTCATTTTTGAAAGGATTTCTTTCTTCTGAGGCACCCTAGTGGGCAAAAAAACATTAGGAATCAGAACCAAAAAACAGAATTTCAAAAAGAGGCTTGGTTGCTGAGATATGATCATAACCAGTCACGAGCTTAGTTTCTATCCTTTTTTCTCCTCGCTTTGATCATAACTTAGCAAGCAAGCCTCTTCTTGAAGTTCTGTTTTCAGGTTCAGATTCCTGAGGTTTTTTAGCCTACCTGGGTGCCTCAGAATAAAAAAATCCTTACAAAAATGAGTATTATAAATCAATACATGCAAAATTTTGTGGCGTAACAGAGTGACTGTAACAAATTTTTGCGTAAATTATGATGTACAGCCATTTCTTATACATCTAGAAATGTTTCACCTGCTCTGAATCTTCAATCGACTGTACTTTCCAGAATTGCTCAAAATGCGTAGTCAAATTGAGACTGTTGGATGGCGATTGATCCACAGTGATGAAGTCCGGTCAAGTATAAGTTGAATTCCCCTCGACAAAATCCTTAAATCATTTTTATTTTGTTTTTCGTTCACGATCATTTTTTCTAACAATTTAAAACTAAAAACACCATCTAGTGCAGAATTCAATGGCGAATAAAATGTGCATAACAGATTTTCTAAATAAAAAATATAAAAAAATAGATTTTAAGTCTGTACATCAACTTTTTTCGCACCCTGTATATATTTGCGTATAGATGTGTGCGCAACTTTTTGGGTGGACTGCAAAAATTAAATACATTTTAATTATATTTAATTATTTAAGTATTAACTTTTATACAGATTGTACATAATAAAGAAAAGCATCAATTAAGGGGAGCACAATAACAAAAAAAAAGTCTATACAAGCAAAATATATATAATTAAAAGAAATTTTCATAGCGAGAATTACATGCAAAATTATTGTAAACAAGTGTATTGTCTTTAGAAGCCAAAGGGCAGTACAGAGGCGGTACAGATTACTTTGGCGTGTAAACAGGGGAATAAGTCAACTAGACAAATCATAGCACTACCGAATGGTTATCAAAAAGCGCAGCCAAGGTATAAAAAGAGGAGAAGGTAGAGTTCAAAAGAGGATAGAGTAGAGTGAGGTGACAATTCCGTAAAAATTCAAGATCCAACTTTGACGCATTTATTGCAGACTTATTAGTTATCGGAACTACCTGTAAAATTTTCGCAATCCCTAAATAATTTTGCATATTTTTAATAAAGCTGACTCTCGATAAACTGGCATCCCTAGGGACCCAGCTCTGAGTATTGAATTGTCTATAGCGCTGAGTTATCCATCGCTTTTTTTAGAAAGGTACTAAGTTATACCTAGGTATACCAACAAGGTTGTATTTTTCCCCACCCGGCCCCAAAAATCAAGTTTTCTAAAAGTGTTTTTTTCCATTCACCCGTTTCCTTTACAGGAGCAGGGCAAAAAGTGCCTCTAGATGCATTCTCTGATCAAGACTATTGCTTGAATTCATCTCACGAGTAAGTCTGTGCACGCATCTCTAACTCTCTAGCCCTCTTCGCCCCCCTTACGAGAGCTTAGAATTGAGATCCCCACACAAGCATACCTGAGAAAATAGTATGCATACCAGAAATTCTTTATGTGATAGGAGCCTGTAAGGAAAAACTGTTCAAAATCTCTTTGCCTACAGATGGCCTCCCCTCCTAAATTGTCACTTCCTCTCCCTATACAGCTCTTCTTTCCTTTAAAAATGGTCAAAAAATGCTTCTTATATGATTGTACCTAGGAAAACCAATTACTTTTTATGTGGGGGATTATAAAGGTTTGGGGGAGGTGTGCGAAATGTTATGAAATAACGACTATAACTGAAATGAGAAGTCTGAAAATTTAATTTTTGAGTCATCTTGTTTGTTCAAAAATAACAAGCCAATGAACATGCATTTGTTTTTTCGGATTATATTGTCTAGTCATGACATTTTTCCACTTTAAAGTATGTTCTTCGTATGTCCCATAATGCGCTTTAGAAAGGAATAGCTCTTTGGAGTCAGCAAATATCAAAAACAATCTCCTTTTTTCTCTTCAAAATTAAAATTATTTTAAAAATTTAATAATTCTCCACCTATTTTTTATGCCCCACTATAAAGAAAACACATTTTTCTGACGATATCCGAAAATAATTCCAACAGATTTGGCTTAAAAAGTAATTTTTTGTAAACTAAACAGAGCAAATGTTAAAATATTGGCTGCGTGTGTGCACAACGAAAAAACAGTATTCACGCCTTTTTTTAGCAGACTATATACAAGAAGTATACATAAGAAGATTTTTTTTTACTCAAATAAGTTGGAAGTGTGGGTGCCAGGAACTATAACTAATGTACTTTATTTAGATTTCAGAAATAAAAAAGCTTTCCAAAATACAACCCAGATTTGTTTACAGGCACTATACTTTTACGAGCAAAGGTCGTCTTTACTAAAGTCTGACCTTTGTCTCTACATACCGCTTACTAGACTCTTGTGCATGAATTTGTGTAATAGGATATTTAATACAGATTCATCAACAAAGTTGCAGAGTCAAAAATATAATTGTTTCTGTCAATCATATACCGTACTTTTTCCCCCCACTTTGAAGCAAACTGACTATTTTAAGATAATTGATGCGTACACGAGACTGGTGCTGTTACAAAGGTAAAAGTGTTGTTTTTGCTTTAGTTAATCACTTTTTGCCTCATTATTTTCTTCCATATATCAAGCAAAACATGGCTTAAAGGTCGGTTGTAATTAGTGTGAAACACGCTTATTCTCCTATACATTCTACCTGACATTTAATTAGAAAAAAAGGGATCTTACAAGAAAGGTAAGCAAGAAAGGTTAGCTGAGAGCCAGTGTACACTTTGTTTGCCCATGTTTACTGGTTTACGGCCAACCTACGCTGGCCTACCCTAAGTTTAAGTCATGGTTGTATGCCTAAGTGTAGTTCCGAGGGTCTAAAACTACCAAAACAGCATTTACAAAAGGTTGCTTACCTTGGTGTTGTAAGTGCATGAGTGCGGGGCATGGAAAAAGTCTAATATACACAAAAAATGATAGTCAATTCGAATCGAATCGTTAGCATTAGTCCGTAACACTGAATGCTTATTGTCAATTTAGAAAAGTAGGGTCTGGCTAATGTTTCGAAAGCCGAAAAAACCCGCCAGCTCACCAATCGCATCAAGTTATGCTTGAGGCAAATGCCGCTGGACTTTGTGCAGCAGTTGGTGGACAGCACAAAGAAAAAGATTGATCACATTCAGGAGTCATTGAGAGCCAGTGAGACATAGCTTTTGTAGCATTTTTTCTGCTCTTTAAAGGGGCAGGAAACTTGCTTATCACAGCACTTTTGAAATTTAAATTCCCGTGGGACCACTAAAGGCTTAGGGTAGGTTTTCCCTTAGGCTTAGGCCTAAGCTGTGACAAACAAATTTCCTGCCCCTTTAAAATGACATATTACATGTATTGGTGATTGATTGTGGAATGTGCCTTGGCCTCCCTATTCATTGCATATTACACCTTTTAACTGTTTTCTCTGAGGTTGCCTGAAAAGCGTCTAGTACGAAACGCAGTGTACTAATAGACTTTAGCTCCTTGCCCCTTTGCAAATAGATAGAAACAAAAGAATATTGCCGTTTCTCTGAGAGGCCCTGAGAGGACTGACTGCGGGGTGATTTTGAGGATTTTGGCCGAGGAGATTTTGTCCTGTTTCATCCGACAGACCTTCCCCCCCCCCCCCCCCCCCCCAGGGGATTTTGGCACGAGGGGATATTGTCGGTGTCCGCTGCCACACAATACTTTAACTCAGTAGACGCTCACGAGTAGCATTAGGTGTTCTTTATGTAAAATCCTTATACATGACTATATCTTTGTATACCATACAGAGCAAAATCAAATCGGTTATGTAAGCTACAATCTACAAAGACCAAATAAGTGTTATCTACAAGAAGGCAATTTTTTAATTAGAGATGATATGGATTCCAAAAATGTGGACAATTGTGCTTCTTTAGAGCTAGTTCAAGAACAAAATTAATTGTTTTGGTAATGCATTAAAAGGCATTAAATTGTTTTCTTCTTTTGTCTCTTCCCTTTTTAGCCATTTTTATCATAAATGACGGAATAGAAGGAGGATATGGATGCAAGCCTTCGTCAATAAAATAAGAGAAGATAAAAAAGGACTGTTGTGAGCACTGCAAGATTGAAAATAGCTTTTAAAATTGCATCAATTTTGCTTAGCAAAAATGGGGCAATGAGCTGGGCATTGGGCACAAAGCTGCAAAAACCCAGTGCAATTATTGTGCTTATTAAGCTACAAGGGAAGAGATGGGAAAAAAAGTCTGCTTACATTGTCATCCTCTTGCTCACTAATCTCCGGTAATCCTCTCTTTTGTTGTGGTATTAAGCTTCCGGTTAAACCTACACAATTTTTCCAAAAGATGCTCGACTTTTTTGCACCACCCTGTATAGATTCAGCCTTAGCGTTTACTAATAAAATGCACATACAAATTGCAAAGAAACAAACAATTTCATTTCTCAGAGTTCTTTTATAAAGTCTTTGTAAAAAAAAAACTAGGCTTTTATTGGTTATTTGGTCCTCCTTTTTTTGAAAAGCAAAACAGAAACATATTTTAATCATTCTGAAACGGAGAATGCGTTGGTCGAAGGCCTATCCTAAGCCTTAGTGGTATGCAAAAGGGTAGTACTTAGGGTCTGAAAACGGATGACATCCATCTCGTCCCGGGTCCAACACGCCTCTCTCTAACTCCCCTTGGGTCCAACCCACCTCGCTCCAACTCGCCCCGGGTCCAACACGCCTCTCTCCAATTCGCCCCGAGTCCAACTCACCGCGGATACCAAATTATTTGTTAGCTGTGAATTAATAAACTTAGGTGAAGCAGGGTATAGGCTGGGTTTCAGCTAACCTACGCTGACCTACCTTAAGTCTAAGGCTTAGTTGTATGCCTATGTATAGTTTCCGCGTAGTTTCTCAGCCTTGATCAAATGGTTTAATTTGTGTCAAAGCTTGATTCGATTATGTCACTCTGATGGCATACTTCTCATTTTTCTTCGCCTCTTCACACACTTTCAATTAAGAGATGAGGTAATAGAAGGCGCTGAGACAGTCGAGAGCAAAACATTTGATTGACATTAGTGCATTTACTGACGATAAAGGAAAGGAATTCTTTTCAACGGTCCAGATTTTCTTGACCAACGAAAGAACCGTTTCACAGTAGGCATAGACAAGCTGGCTCTGTATTTGTATTTAAATTAGTGCCAAAACTTTGTGTTACTTTGAGCAAAAATTTGAAAGAAAGATTCGGAAATCAAAATCACACTAAAAATAATATATGGAGAAAAGTGAAGAACGAAGAAAGCTTCGGGTTTGATACTTTTTGTCTTTTCATTTTTACTCAATGAGTATTTTAATTTAGGTGCTCTGTCTTCATGGATACCGACAAAATGGTTCAACTTTTCGAGAGAAGACGGGAGCCTTGAGAAAAGCACTGAAGAGCCGTCTTGATTTTGGTCTTCACAAAAACGCTGTTTTTAGAAATAAAATGGAATTTCATTTTTCACACGGAATTTGAACTTCTGACTTTACTGGATTGTCTTTTGCTTCCCAAAAAAATTTGACTCCCGTTCAATACGTGTCCCATCCGCCATGTTTTTTTGGCTTAGGCTTTACTGGAAGATGGAATTTCAAATTCTATATGAAAAATGGAATTCTATGCCATTTTTAAAGACTCCGCACATATCTAAGCATTTAAATTAAATAATTTCTTTTGTCAATTTCAGAATTTTTATCTGCTCCATTGACACCAGATATACCACTTGCAGCTTCGACCGAGCTACCTATTGCCTCCGATGGTTTTTAGACTCCTGATATTTTCAAGTGACGTTATACGAAATCTATTTTAGAGAATGTTGCTAAAGCCTGGTGGTTTTCCAAAGAGCCGGCGACATTCTCTTCCAAAGATGTGACTCAAATTGCCATTGGATTCGAAGAATCCATACAAGAAGTATCACAATTTGTAAAAGAAAATGTAGGTTTTTGTTCTTCTCTCTCAAAACTAGAAGCGATAGGAAATTTATTGGCATCTATTTTATATAAAATATGATTGAGCAAGTAGCATATTAAGTATTTTGTAATACCCTTAAAACCATTTTTTAATATATCTGCATGAAATGAAAAGTGAGAGCAAATATCTTCTTTCGTCAAAAAGGCACTGAAGTGGGCAAGCAACCAATTTTATTTATCCTTACGCTTCCTCATTTCCAGAATCTACAAACCAACACGAACAGACAATTGGAAGTGTAAAGGAAATTAATAGTAGATGGTCTCTTTATTACCGTCTTTGCCTTTGTCCACTTCTTCGGGTGGGTTGATCACCGACACCAAAATCCATTTGTTCGAAAAGGCATCTTAAAAAAATGAGATTTTGCAAGTATGCACTCATAAAATTTTTTGCAAACTTTTTTAAAGAGAGGATTTAGCCATTGCTAAGCAATTCTTGCGCAGTAAACATTCAATATAACGGCCCCTTTTGACGTTTTTATCGTTTTTAGCGTATAAGAATTGCTTGGAATTAGTTAAAATCTCTTTTTGAAAAAGCTTGTAAGGGCATATTCGTTGCTAGGCCCTAGTAGCTAGGCTCGATTTTAGTTTGACACCCAACACCCAAATTACTCACATTTCCACAACCGAACAATACCATCTGCGTAAACAGCGGAAATCACATCTCCGAGAATATTCCAAGCCAGACGAACGGCCTGAAAAAGTTTTGTTGGTGTTATTATTAAGTATGAAAGTGTTGAAGAAACCTGAGAGCTGCCATTTTCGAGTTTGACATAAGATTTGCTATTAAATTCTTGGTCGCCAGTGTGGTTGGTGCGAGTATTGGAGGATTCATTCTCTTCACTTTGCACTTGTAGATGATAGATGTAGATGGCAGACCCAACAGCGATTGCTAGTTTGTGGTAGGTAAGTCCGACAGCAGGCCCGAAACTGACGTAGCTCACTTGGTCTTCAAACTCAAACTTGTCTTTGGTCACTTTATAGGCGCTTAAAAGTAATTTACTTTTTCAGAGTGAAATCTCAAAAATCACCTCATATTATTGTAAAACTTGACAACAAAAACTTTGGCATTTGAAGTAGCATCTGCATCATCCGAAGAAGCAATTATGAGCGGTGGGTTAAATCGGTTTGTGCTCCAGGTCAGAGAAGATAACCTGTAGGAAGCGTCACTCACGTCAAAATTAAAAGTCATGTTCCAGTTCTGTAAATCCATTATGTCTTCAGCTTCCCAGACTATAATTTTCCCCGAAGATGTACATCCTGCCTAAAATTTGTGCAAAGAGAATTAGAGACAACATTTACAGGGTGTAACGAAAATTAACTTTTTTTCCAAAAAATGTGGAACTCTATTGTATTAAAACTCCCCGGAAAAAAAAAGTTTGTACGCTTATTTTGTACGTGGTCTCAGCTCTACTAACCAAACGAAGTCCTAGATAGTGAGGGCAGAATTGGATGTCAGTAATGCTTGCACTGCTTTCTGTCAAAATTGCTCGTCGAACCCATCCATTGGAAGAATCTGTGCGTCCAATGTGAACTCCGGTCTGCGAGATGTGCTCCGAAGAGTCAGTAGCTAAAACCATATAACTTTCAACCCGAAAATTTCCTGTCATACGCAAGGCACCGGATAGCAGCCGAATAATTTTCGGTGCCTGCCAAAACAGAATTTCAAAAAGAGGCTTAGTTGCTGAGATATGATCAAAGCCAGCCGTTAACTTAGTTTTTGTCCATTTTCCTCCTAGTTTTGATCATATCTCAGCAACCAAGTCTCTTTTTTGCAATTCTGTTTTCACGTTCGGATTACTGAGGCATTTTTGCCTATTCAGGAGTCGTCTCTTGATACAGTGTAAATTGAATTAAATGTAATCTATTAATCTCCCCCTCTCTTCTCACAAAGACTCATAAAGGGTGGTCAACGGTTTTTTACCGACCTTATGTACATTTCCTCTCAAACTAGTGTGTATTCGATACAATGTACTCTCGATTTAGTGCTCACCTTAGGGTGGTACCCAGGATATACATTAAATCGAAAGTAGACTGTATATGCCTATTGGCAATCTAAATTACACGAATTGTTACACAGCCGACTTCACTTGCCCTTAATTCTGAGAGCATTGATTTATACATTTCTTTGTAAGAACCAAATCTTACCGTCTTTGTCAAAAATGTGAATGGTGTTGTCGAAAGAACTAGTAGCTAAGACCTGTCCATACTCTGGGTGTGCAAATCTAGCTTTCCACACAGCTCCACCATGTTTCTGAGATAACGAAAGAAACATTTAAAAGTTTTTATGGTACCGTGAAGATACCTTCCACCAAGCTGTCTTAACCCATCCAGAGCCGTTTGGTGCCTTGTCCCAAATGCAAACTACTTTGTCACTGGAAACTGTTGCCACTCGCTTCCCATGGAAATCAAATTCTACGTGGTGAATTGTGTCTTAAATATATCATACTAAATTAAATATATCATAGATTAATAAATAGAAACTTCAACATTTTACCTAAATGTTCACAGGATGGGAATCTCTGTATCTCAAACGGCATCATCGGCTTATATGCGAATTAATAGCCCTGGAATCTAAGACGAAGAAACATTTGAAACTTTGAGTTGGTAAATTGAGTCCTTGATAGAGAACAAATTCAAACAATCATTTTTGGGAGCGTACAAGCCTTGCAAAAGCTTTTTAAATACCGTAGTTTTTCTTATAGAAGGAATGTTTCTATTTGAAGGCCAGTTTGATAGAGGGAACCCACTCAGGGGAGAGGTGTAAATATTCGAAAAATAGGGGGTACCGCATTCTCTCTAACAGAACCACACCTCCCTAATTCAAAATCGTGTTTTTGGCATTGTGTTTATAGCCTACTTTTTCCAAACAAGTCTCATGCAACTAAGCCTTAGGCTTCAAAACTTTTACAGGGTCCATTTGATGGTTTGTTGGGCTTTAGCCAAGGCGCGTCTATGGCCCATTTGTTGCTGGCTTTCAATAAATTGAATAAAGGTAAAATAAGTGCCGTTTTTTTTAACAATTCCTTTATTTATTTTAGATCCAGCCTTAAACTTTAAGTTTGTCGTCCTGTTCTCAGCCTTTAGAAGTCTTTCATCTGTCCACAAACACTTGATCGATGTAAAAATTGCTGGCATTCCTAGTTTCCATGTTTATGGAGATTCGGACGAGGTTATGAAAAAATGTACATATTTTCAAAACTTTTATAAACAATTTCTTTGAAGATTGTTGCTTGTGAGAGAAGCAAAGAATTAGCCGACTGCTTTTGCGATCCACAACCAATCGCTGTCTCGCATCCAGGAAAGCACTGTGTTCCTCCGGTCAATTGTTTTAAAAAAGAATTGTTGGAATTTTTAAGCAAATTTTCTGCTTAGAATTTATATAAATTTTATAAACTACACAATTTTTGGTAGAAATAAACCAATATGTTAGAAGAGCTAGTTTACCAGAATGCAAGTATCAGGTCTAGCAAAAAGTGGTTGCCTTTTTTTGTGTTTCTCTGTTCGAAATTTTTTTGGTGTTTTTAATGGACATAACATGAATTCTGGACTCCAGAATCTGGAGCAGTTTTTCCTGCTCTTTCTGATGCAACAATGGGCTCTACTGCATTATAGCCCCTCCCCTCTAAAAATTTAACTGCCACAAAATATCAAATGAGAGGTGAGACACCGACATGATTTTTATTCGGGTATGTTCATTTAATGTTTCGGAGAGCCTCTGTTTATTTGCGCCCAACATTTAACTCATAAAGTAAACAATGTCGAATATGCAATTTTAACTCTTTGTTCAGTCATCTAAAAAAATTCAATATGTAACTCAGCTGTGGATCCAACTTTTGGGTGTCACTGTGTACGGTATAGAGTAAATGCAGCATAATTTAAGAAGGCGCCGTTTCTTCTTTAGGCTTATAGTAGTGATGTCCTCTGGCAGTCTCTTTGTCAAAATCAAAATGTACAGTGCTGGCATGGTTCTTCTTCACTGATTCAATCAATTCACCAGCGATGCACGGCTCCATTTTGTTATGAAAGTCCTAAAATTTGTGGTAAACTAACAGTTTAACAAAAAAAAAACATTAAAACCATTTGGTAGCCAGTAGTTAAATCTATGTCTCCACCCAAACGAAGAGCTGTTGATGGCCTAACCGCTTTTGTGTGGTCAGAATATGCTCCTGGCGATATTTGGAACTGGTCGTGATAGACTGAACTTCCGTCGAAAGTGGCTAAAAAGTGATGAATACTACTCGTTTTATATAAATGGCCTACCATTGGGGTCAACTCTAAGTTGGGAGTCATGCCTTACTGGTTGCATTCTCTCCACATTCTTTAGTCCAAAATCTTCCTGAGTCATTGAGCGAGACATGAACAAGGCATCAGAGTCGCCAATAGTCAGGTCTGAGCGATGAGCACCTCTGATAGGAGAGTATCTATCACCTAGTTTTTGTTGGAAGTCATCGTGAGTGACACTGACACCTTCGGAGGGACCCACTCCAACATGGAGAGAACTCATTGGATGGTAGATGTCAGAATGCTCAGCCACTTTCTGGGTGTACTCATCCATCGAGACAGTGTGTTTGTCCATC
The DNA here is from genome assembly GCA_000981365.1 of Subanguina moxae. Taxonomy (NCBI): domain Eukaryota; kingdom Metazoa; phylum Nematoda; class Chromadorea; order Rhabditida; family Anguinidae; genus Subanguina; species Subanguina moxae. Next base: position 23,460 of record BBSZ01001245.1, on the reverse strand, counting down.
AGACCTTCTTTCTAAACTATTAGACCAATGAGTAAAATTTTTCTTTTGTCAAAATGATATCACCTTCCATATTGTGGAGTCTTCCGCCCTTTTATTGTCATATCTTTCAGCTTTTTTGGGCCGGAATTCGATGCTTGTCTGAGTTTCACTATCAAACTTCCCAACTGACTTGAAAATGTCGGAATCTTGTGGTCTTGTAGTTTGGTATCTGTCACCTTCCTTGTGAGCAAAATCTTGACGGTGCACACTGGTTGCCTCCATTGCTCCATCAGTCTATAAAACACTCGTTATTTTTTAGATATTTGTGATCAAGACCCTGAAAAAGGTAACGGTTCTTTCCAAAAATTTCTGAAGAACAGCAGCCATTTAAAAAAATATTCTGAGGCCTCTCAGTTGTCAAAATATCATCAGAAATCCGAATCAGAAAGCAGAATGTAGAAAAGTGGCTTGATTGCCGAGATATGGCTGCAAGTAAGGTGGTCGGTGTTCCAAAACTTATATCCTAGTACAGTCAAACCTCGATATAACGAACCCCTGGGGACCAGCTAAAATGTTCGTTATATCGAGGGTTTCGTTATATCGGGGGTCCGTTATATCAAGATTTGACTGTGTAACAAACCCTTGAGGACCAGGCAAAATGTTCGTTATATCGAGGGTTTCGTTATATCGGGGGTCCGTTATATCAAGATTTGACTGTGTAACAAACCCTTGAGGACCAGGCAAAATGTTCGTTATATCGAGGGTTTCGTTATATCGGGGGTTCGTTATATCGAGGTTTGACTGTAGATATAAGGGAATATAACCGAGTAGCGCCAGTAATTTTATCCAGAGCAAAAATATCGTGTAAAGTAATTGTGGCTGCAGGAATTGTGCTAGCTACGTCATTCTCAATCTAATTCATTGTAAATTTGACAAACCTTCCAAATATCACTGCTTCCATGCTTCTTTGCCTCATGCCTTTCTCCTCGCTTAGGCTGATACTGCTGGCTTGAGACAGTCTCACCCTCAAACTTGCCCTCACTGTTCAGTATTCCAGAGTCCTTGGGGACTCTAATCACCGGCCTTTCACCCTTCTTCTCATTATATTCAGCCTTGTTGACCGAAATGGAGTCCATTGTGCCCTCCTTCTAAACAATTTTATGGTATAAAAATCATCTAAAAGCTACTTAGTTTAACTCGCCTTCCACATTTCAGAAGCCTGTGGTCTCTCCAACTCATACCTATCACCCTTTTTCGGCTGATATTCCGCCCTTGAATGTGTTTCATTGGTCATCTTGCCATCTCCGCCCAAAATATTGGAGTCTCGGGGCACGTTTCTATTATACCCCTCGCCCTTTTTAGCCACATACTCTTGTTGGTGGATGGTAGTGCTTGGTCCGAATTTGTCGGTATTCACCTATAAAATCCCTTATTTGAAGTTCAAAAGAATGTTGGAAATATCCAAAACATCTACATCAAAAAGCTCAGAGTTTTTGGGCCGAATTACGGCATATGCATCTCCCTTTTTAGGCCCATAGTCTTGCTTGTGAATGGATTCAGAGGTAAATGCGCCATCTCCTTTGAGCAGGTTGGAGTCTTCCGGACGTCTGGTTTCAAAACGCTCTCCTTTGGTGTGGCTGTAATCATGACGATTAACAGTAGTGCTCTCCATTTGACCTTGCTTCTGCAAAACAATTGCTTTGAGGTTATATAAAGCACAGTACTGCTGTATTATACATCCCCCCCCAAAAAAAAATATTGTTTTTGATAAGCTTATTTTATAGAAAAATTAGAAGGAGAGGGTATCCCCAGTCCAATAAATACCTTACTTCTTCAAAAAAAGCATAAGAATTCTGAGAAAAAGTTTCAAGAACATATTTAATTGGCATATATTCTACAATCTCAACCAACCTTCCATAAATCCGATGTGGGTGGACGTTTTGTCTGGTACCTCTCACCTCTGCCTGCATTAGCAGTACCTGCATAATCTTGTTTATTTACAGTGGAAGACTCGAGTTTTCCATCTCTCTAAAAACGTCAACGATAGCGGAATGTTAGCAAAAAAAAAGCAAAAAGAACCTTCCAAATCTCAGAAGTTTCTGGACGCTTTGTCGGGTTTCGCTCACCCTTCTTTGCTTGATACTCAGACATGTTGGTTGACTCACGAGCAAATGTCCCGCTATTTTTTAATAGATCAGAGTCCCTGTTCCTCTTCATCTCATAGCGATCACCCTTGGTGTGCGAGTAGTCGTTTTTGTTGACAGTGGAAGACTCCAGGGGTCCATCAGCCTACCAAATTAAGAATTCAGTATAAATTTAGTTTTATTGTTTCGCCCAAAAACCACCTTCCAGATATCTGAGCTAGCATGTCTTTTTGCCTCATAACGATCTCCCTTTTTGTCCGAGTATTCGGATCGATTGACAGTGGTAGAGTCAAAGGCACCACCATTCTGTAACAACAGATGTTGACATTGAATATTTTTTGGGCCTAAAAATACCTTGAAAATGTTGGAGTCAACAGGTCGAGTAACTTGGTTCCTTTCAGCTATTTTAGGCCCGTAATCACTGAGATTGCTGGTCTCCCTGTAGAGAGCTGTTCCATTGGTGTTGGGTTCAAACACACCACCTTCTCTCGCTCTTCTGTTAACTTCATATCTTTCGCCCTGTTTGGGCACATATTCCGATTTGCTCACACTCATGCTGTCTATTTTGCCACTGTTCTATTAAAATTTATTATTGTTTTTGTTTTTTTCTAAACAAACATCAGCGCTACTGTATTATACGCCCCCCCCCCCAGTACTTGGGTTTTCGAGTATTTTTTTTGGGGGTGGTATAAAAATTGGGAGTGGAGTATAATCCAGTAGAGTCCAAACATCTAACCTTCCACAGGTCTGAGGTTTGAGGTCTCTTGGCCTGTGACCTTTCAGCCCTCTTCTCTCCATATTCAGAACGGTTGACTGAGATTCCTGCAGTAGGGCCATTAGATGAAAATATTTCGGTTTTGTTAGAAGGTCGAATCGGTTGTGCTCGTTCATCTTAATTTGAAATATGAGCTGACAAAACTTTAAATGAAAATTTTCACATTTCTGTTTGTTCATTTGATCTGTAGAAGTGGCGTAGGTGGTTGTCAACATTGGTGCTTCTCCTCTTCCTAGCTGGATCTTAATTAGTGAGATTTAAAAATCGATTAAGTTAAAAAAAAGCTTATTAATTTGTTCAGCTGAGGCCTATTCCACCATAGTAAAAATTTCAATTTTTATGAATGTGTATCCATGTTTTGTAATTTATAATGCCACTTTTCGTGGGAATTCCATTCAGGCGCTCTTTGGCTGTGTTACTTTTAGTGCTTAATTTTTGGTGCTTGAAAATTTTAACAATTGATTTTTACTGACAGCCTTCTATAAACTTGTTCTTAATTCTTTGGAAAATGTATTCAAATTATCAGGAGGCATTCAAAAATAAAAAAAAAATACCGCCTAGTTCAAAACGCCCAAAATCATCTTTTTTCAACGTTTTAGCTTCGGAAACGTGTACAAAAAGTGTTTTTAGGGCCCGGCCAAGCATTCTTTTCCAAAAAAAAGTTAGGTTTTCTAAGTAGATTGACCAAATAAGAAGCATTTTTTTTACCATTTTAAGGGATCAAGGGCTGTATAGGGAGGGGAAGCGACAACAAGACAACAACTACAGTAGAGTCTCATGCGATAAACTAAATCAAAGTCGAGACTGGTCGTGATACTCCAAGCTTTTATTCAAGATACCCATGTTTGAACAAATATGATAAAATTGACAAAAATATATTTGTTATTAAAATAAGAAGAAGAAAAACTTTGTGAAATTTCGAAAGCAAAAAAGAGGCAAAATATACCTGTGAGTTCTGTCCCCTCTTCCGAAAAGCAGCTGAGGTGACAAAGCGTTGTTTGGTGTCTATGGCGTTCTGCTTTAGGTCATGCTCACTGTTGTAGGCTCTGCCCAATGCATCTCCATTTTTTACTGAAGAAGCATCACTACTCTTGGGTCTTCCACCCGGCTAAAAATAGACAATTTGTTTTCGTAATTTTTTGTGAAGAAAGTACTAGAAATAATAAGTTGATTTGTGCTTTAAGCTAAAAAATTCCCCAGCTGCTTATTTACCTTAATTGTATGTGTGAAAATTGTATTACTTCTCATTTATAATGCTTTTTAAGGCCTCTTCGACCTGAGAAACCTTATTTCTCTTATTTTAACGAGAAATTAATGAGAATAAAAGGAATAATTTTTTCTAAGAGTTGCCTCCGCCTACGTTTCATATGAGCATAAAATGCAAAAGGCTAAAGTAAGTTGGGCTAAGTAAGTTTTTGAAAAAAAAAATATGTGGGGGGGGGTGTGTTTCATCGCTAGGCTCGTATGTTGCTTTTTTAGTTTAAATTGCTGTCTCAGAGTAGCCAAGTTTTGCTGAACACATTATGCTTCTTATATGCAATTATAATTGCAACAATGGCACCAAGAGGCACGAGAGAAACCTTAGAGACATGGATAGCTTGAATAAAACTACAGCTTGGCCTTATATATAATTTAAAGGTGTAAAGGCATAAAATTGAGGCATTTAAAGTATACAAAATGTATTCTCATTTCAAAATATTTCGTATCAAAAACGGCTTTTTTTAACCTAGGTGAGACAGGATGTACACTGAGTCTCGGCTAACCTACGCCGGCCTACCCTAAGCCTGAGACTTATCGTATTTTACTCTAATAAGCGGGCACCCTAAATTCAAAAAAAAAGTGTTTGTGTTGGCATTGTGCTTTTGACCTATGTTCTGCTGGTGTCTTCTAGACGGGGACCAAGGCAAAAAAAACCCCTATTGTAGAATAAGGCCTAACTGCCATCCAAGGCAGAAAGTATGGTTCTTAAATAACTAAAACCAACTCCAAAATTTTCTATCGAAATTTCTCCTGATCTTTGAGTAGGCTGCGCTCTTTCTGTGCCGGAAACCACTGCGAATTCCTGCAATATTGTTTAAAGTAAATGAAAAGTTGTATTTTTTGTTTCATTTTACAATAATAATGCAACAAAATTTCTGTGAAGCACTTACTTTTCTGTGGTATTCATGTGTTCCAGCATTGCCCAACTGAATTTTGCTCGCATTTCTGTCATGCGGACATTGATGACGTCTAAATTTGAAAAAGCAAAATGTGCAATCAATTTGCGCACAAAACACTCACCCACAGGTGCAAATTTGACAAATACACTTTGGTCCGTGTCCCTCAACCATCTTGCTGCTTTCTTAACCCTTAAAACATGAAAAAAAAAATCAATACAATAAATTTTTGATAGAAGACCACGCAAATGACAGATGGAAAATGGAATTCCATTCCATTTTTGAAAACAACGCATACAGCCTCGCTTCTTCCAGTGAGTGTCGACCTTTTGTCGACCTTTTGGTGGCATCGGGAAACTATTCATTGATCCATTTTTTAGTTTCGCAGCTTCGACATGATGTCAAAAAATAAACAATATACTAATCCAAAGAAGAGAAATAGGGCTTTCAAACGGTACCAAAAACATAATGTCTCAATTTGATCAATTGGTAGGGAAAATCAATTTTTAATTTCTATTCCAAAGATTTGGAACAGACGGTATTTTCATCACTCCGGATCACATATAAGCAGATACTTGATGAAAAATAAACAGCACATCTTCAAAAATTACATTATTCCAATAAGTGCTCTTCTCAAAAAGTTAGGTTTCCTATCATTATGAAACGCAATTTATATATAAAGGGAAATATAATCCAAATCCTTTTCCATCTGCTGTCCAAAACAACTGCAACAACAAAATTCACTTAGACACAAAAGAATTCGCACAGCTTTCAATAAGTCAACTGAAAAATTTTGTGCACGCAGACAACTAGGTAAAAACAGTTGTTTTCCTTTGAAGAAGGAGTTTGGAACCTCTAGTGCGTGTAAACTCCAACCACAACGCAAAAAAAGCAAATTAATTGGGGGGAAGGGACTCTCGAGGTCATTCCCGTGTGGATTGTGCTCCAGCCAGCTGGAAAAATGTTAAGTTGTCGTTTTATTGTCTTTGCGACACTTGTAGCAACACAAAAAGCTATTTTTAATTAACATAAGAGCCACTAGAAACAATTAAATTGTGAAAAAGACAAGAGGCAAAGATAACAAGTGTGGGAAATAACACACAACCTGTTCTCTCCACTTATTCCAACTTTTTTGAAGAAAGGCAGTTTAGTTAAGTGAAATCGTTTGGAAAAAAAAGGAGATGTTGAAAAGTTTTCTTAACATTTCTTTCTTTTTTTATTGAGTTAAAAACAAAATATAGTTGGAACATTTTTAAAGTAGAGGAGCGTTTTTAAAAAGCAGAAAACAGCACCCTTTTGCTTGTTTATTTGTGCCAAAAAGCTAATAACAACTGAATTTGATGTGAATGAGGGGAAAAAAGACTAATTAGGCCGGGTGAACATGCCAAACACGAAAGCGGAATAGGATAATTGGACAATCAAAAGAGGATTAGAGATGTCACAGTTGAGATTCCCGGCTTTATGTCCGCTTATTTTGGCTGAGTGAATAGTGGAAGAGGGAATGGAAAAAGACATGCATGAGCCATATAGAGTGGGGAGGCTGGCGAGTTCTTCACGTCAGCCAAGAAGATATTGATTGAGATGCTGGGCAAAAAGACTCTTGTTGGAGTCCTTGTGCCCCTAGTTCTCTTACTTCAACTGTTATTATAAGAATACTAATATTATTATGGTTTGTGAAAGCAGAAGGCTGCCTTCAAGGCTAATACTATTCTCTCTAACCAAACCGTAAAACTACTATTTTTCAACATATCACATCTTTTTAATTAGTTAATTAGGTGTTGTTGAATCGAGGTTTTTTCTATGCTTCGAAAGTAAAATTCGAAAGTAAAGTTCGTAGCGCTTAATAGACGTTTTAAAGGTGTCCAAGCATATGCCCGGAAAATTAGAAAAAGATATTGTACATTGTTTATTTAGTTGGAATTCTCGGTATCCTTTATATATATCGCTTAGAATAATCCGGACATATGCTTGTTTTCCATAACTCGCTTTTTTGGCATTGGTATTGGGCGGCCATGGATAAAATAACGCCGCGCCGAAACATTGCCGCGGCCGAAACATCGCCGCGGATAAAAAACCCTTCCGGCCATCACATCGCCGGACATAACATCGCCGGACATAACATTGCCGGGACAAAACATCGCCAAATGTCTTTAAAGTATCGTGTATTGAGGAATCAACAAAAAGGTTTTTTGAGTCCACTTTTTTTAATTTACAGACAATAACCTGCAAAAAGACTAAGAATAGATGCAGTCAGTAAAAATAACGGCGATGTTTCGGCCGCGGCGTTATTTTGTCATGTACCGGGTATTGGGAGCGCTACTAGTAATTTTCTTTTTAAAAAAAATTGTTTGTAATCAGTCCCATCACGAGAACCGCTTTATAAAATAGCCCTCTTTAAAAATAACTCTCCTAATTTTGCCATGCAAAAAAAATTTAGAATGGATCAGTCGTCGAATGAGGCTGAATAATTTTAATATATAATTAATATATAAAGGATAGCAAGACGTTGAAGTAGGTATTGTCCAGGCACGTTTTATCTCCCAGAAACTCGGCTTCGTGAACACTGAAGATTTGCGTAGGGAGATCTACGGACTGCTCAAGACTGGCATCAACGGGTTGAAGGTTGTACAACTTCCGCAAAAACACAGCATAACATGTGGTAAGAAGGAATATCAAATTTTTTACCGTTGCTATTGAAACACTTGTGCTCCATCAGTTTGTGCTCAATAAAGGCCGTCTTGTTGTATAAATAATTACTATATTTTTGACCAACACAAAGCTTTGAATCTTCTCATCTGTATGGATTAGAAAACCTTTTGAATTGTGATTAGTGTGTTTGAATAAAAATACTTCTTATTTTATTCAATCATACAAGCCTAATCTTTAACGGAACTTCATTTGCCGTATTTTCTTCAACCAAGACAACATGCTAGCATGAATCCAAACCCCTAACGAGATTTTAGAGTATTGAAATATCGTATGGACACAGTAAAAGCAAACTACATGAAGATCTAACCCAAGAGATTACTTTTATCGCTAAACAAGGACATTAAAATGCTTTTCTTGTTTGCCACGCTCCTAAAAATTATAGATTACACCTAACCTTGGCAATAAGACTGAGATTTACCGTCCGCTCAGATTCGATTTCGTGCCACTGTGCTCCGGTAAACTAAAAATTGGCAATCTGTACCACAGAAAATACATAAAGCATAGTTAGCACTGTAACATGAAATCAAAACCAACTTTCTTGGCAGCTTCTCGAAGAAAAAATCGACCAGCCAAACAACCAAGAGAATCATCTTTGTGTCGAAAACAAATCACTTTTTTGTAGTCATCTTCTGAGATGGATTGAATAGCTTTCCAAAAAAAATTGCTGGAACTATGACAAGAGCAAATGGATTAGAGAAACGTTAAGTTGAGACTTACGTGTTCATTGAATGAACTTTATTCTCAAAAGCTCTTTGTAAACTAAATGCAAAATTAATCAAACATAAGTCTTTCTTCAAAAGTGTTGGCGCTGTGACCGTCTTAAATTTAAATTCATATTTTAAGGGACAGCGAAGAGGCAGTCAAAAAATAACTGCCTTATCCAATGATGTTTTTTGTACAGAAATTAAAGAATAAATTTTTACCCACTGAGCGTGAGCATCCTATTTGCTGAAGATTTAATTTAATTTACTTTAGTGGATGAACACAGCATGGTTCAAGAATTTTTAAATGTTTGCAAATCTCATAACTTTTTTTTAAAGGTGAAATTGTTGGGTTGTGTAAAAAGCACCGGCAAATTCAGAATCGCTATGATTTTTTGCCTTAGAGAGATCAACATCAAAATGATCAAAATATGTCAAAAATTTAGGTAAAAAATGGTCGGACGCAACTGTGGATCAAACTTTTGGCATACAAATCCGGTCTTTACTAATAACTTTAGGTGTTATCGCAATTTCTACGAAAATGAAATGATTAAAAAAGAGGTGGAGGACAGCATAAAAAAGGCTCAATTTCTTGTTTCTAGCCTAAAGACTGTGAAGGAGACTGACCTTCGTTGCAAATTTGATCAGCTGGCATCTGAAAATCAGCAGAATATCCAGATCAGACGTCTTGAGAAGAAACTCGAGGTGCATGAAAATACCATGCATACCAGAGCTTCTTTTGCGGTAGAACCCAGTTGATAAAGCTATTTTCAAGATCTTTTCTTTACATAAAAGATACGTCTAAAATCGGTCCCAAGGGGCCTCTTATATGGAGGGTCAACTGTATCTCTCTTTTCTCTTTGAAAAAAATTATTTGACGATACCAAACTGCAAAAATAAATAAAGAAAAACAAGAAGAAATGTAGCTCTCTCGATAGCAAAAACCTTGACCCCAAAGCAAAAGAATAGAGAGAGAATGGCTGTCACACAAGAAAGAAGAAGAGCATTCTCTTGCATCGAGCAATTAATATCGTATATCTTCAAACTCCTTCTGCCAAACTATAAATTTTAAAGGCTTTTCTCCATCTCTATCTACTTTTAGATTAAAGTTTGCTTTCTGCTCTTTTCTTTTATTACAGCGGTCAGAAAGGTAGAACGCTGGGGAAGCATAGAGAAGATCCCTCTGCATACCTGTTTCTATTGATACAGATGCTCTTCTTTTGTCGCCTTGTCTATTCCTTTTCTGGTTGGTGCTCTGACAGTCGGTCGTACTACCCTTTCCTTCCTTGCTCTTCTGCTTGTGTCCGCCTTTTGTGATTTTGTGTCGATTGACATGAGCAGCCCTACCATGACTCCGCCCTTGTACACGTTGCCTTGCTCCATTGATGGACACGTCAGCTTAAGATGGGTGTGGATATAACATTGGTCGTAGATGGCCCATTACCTATTTTTTGCCTCTGCAAAGTTTTCTAGACTGTCAAAAAGGCTTTAGTTTTTATTTATTGCTTATTTGTTGTCATTGTTGTTTTTGTAATATATATACACATACATAAATATATGTACGAAAGGGTGGGAAAGGCAGGCAAATGCATTTTGTGTTGATAATAGTCTGAATTTAATTTTAGAAATAGTAATTTTCATAAGTTATAATAGTATACTTCACAAAATCCAGTCTATATGGATTCTAGACCAATAAACAAAAAAAAACTTATTATCAATGCATAGTGTTTTCCTATAAAAAAAATTCCTACAAAACGAAGAAAAGGCAAAATACAGTCAACCCTCGATTTAACGACCCCCTAAAAAATTCGACCCACAATTTACCTCAATTTTTAACATCTTTTGTCAATTTTGACAATGATGTCTCTAGGGCAAAAATTGTAAGGATTCTGAATATACCAGCTGTTTTTACACAACTCAACAGTTTCGCCTTCAAAAAAAAGCCAAACTTTGATGTAGCGACACCCATTTTTGAAAAAAAGGTGTCGATAAATCGAGGTTTGACTTTTGTGAAGGCAAAACTGTTGAGTCCCCTAAAAACGAATGGCAAATGCAAAATCCTTACAACTTTTTGCCCTAAAGGACATCAGTATCAAATTTGACAAAAGATGTCAAAAATTGAGATGAAGAAGTGGTCGGACCCAGCGGTGGATCCAACTTTTTAGGGGGGTCGTTAAATCGAGGGTTGACTCTAATTGAAATAGGTAGAAAATTTATGATACATGTAATTTTCTAAAAAAGCCTTTGGAAGAGCCTAGAAAGCGCTAATGCACCAAAATTTCAATCCGCAAAAGTTTTCCTATTTTCGTTCCACATCTAAACAAATAAAGTAGCGAATATTTGCGTTTTTTATTTTCTAGTAAAGTTTTATAGTCGAAAGGGTAGTTAATTTTGTTGATTCTGCTTCCAAATAAAATTGAGCTCCATTTATGAATTTTATATAAACATGTATGGCAATGACAGGTCTTATAAGACAGGAGAAGCAGCGATTTTTATGCATATTTATGGAACATCCAAAAATGGTCTCTGCTTTAAGATGAAGGATAAGAAACTGCTCTTTTAATTTGTTTATAATTTATTGCTTCATTTTAATAAGTCGTCGAAAAGACCACCCATTGATAGAGATATAGAAGTTAGCGGCAAAGCACTGACTTTCTAACTTTTTTTTTCTCTTTTTTTTTATATTGCAGTTTAAAATTGCCGACAAAAAGAAATTTTAAATGAGCGCCGAGCTGCCTGAGTGCAGACGTGTCTGCCTGGCAATTTTCTCCACCACCAATCACCTCTGTGGGCGGACTATCATCCGGCGAATAGAAAAATCCCACGCTCAAGTGTGTATGTGTGTATGCAGCCAGAAGAAATTGGGTCGGCTGTTGCCCTCTGTTCTCTGCAAATCCGATTGAAAAATTATTTTCGCCAGGTGCGCGAATGCTGTGGGTGATTTGTTCACCCTCGGTTCTCTCTATCTCTTATCTAGTCCATTCAGTTCCACTTAATTTGTAGCAAATAGATGGTCTCAGTTTTTCAACAAAAATACATTTTTCAGCCAAATCCATAGAGATGCAAGCTCTCAAACTCGTTCTGGTCACCCTCTTTAGTCTGTCGTTTGCCTTTGCAGATGATGCCGGAGTTAGTATAGAGGAGGAGGAGAATGTTTTGGTATTGACTAAGGTAATTTTCTCTTGTATTTTAGGTTACTTGTCAGCTTTTTACTGACTATTTCTTAGGATAACTTTGAACACGCAGTGAACACCAATGAATTTGTTTTGGTGGAATTCTACGCCCCATGGTGTGGACACTGCAAGGCCTTGGCCCCAGAATATGTGAGTTTTAAAGCTTTTTTGAAAAAGCTTTGCAATTTTTTTTGTTAAAACTTATTATTCAATGACTTTTAGGCCAAAGCTGCCACTCAGTTGAAAGAAGAGGAATCTCCCATTAAGTTGGGTAAAGTTGATGCCACTGTCCACTCTGAATTGGGTTCCAACTACGAGGTTTGGAAACCTTTAATTTTATATCGGCGGATTAATATAAAAAAATGGCCCTATTGGATTATAAAAAGAGTAACTGCCACTAAATACGTGTCCCATCCGTCCAAACCTATTTTAGTGCCCTAAAAAAAGTAAAACAAGTCGTTTTGACCCGGTCCTTTGCTACTAAGGCACTTTTTTTTTTTTTCTGCAACCCATTTGTGCACTTTTTCGAAAACTGGGGGGGGGGTTATAATACAGTAGTACCAAAAAAGTGATTGCCGTATAACCTGTTTTAATAAGCACGAATTGCTATTTTTTTACTCTCCGCAAAGTTGGGCCAATCTTATTAGGAAATGCAGTTTATTTAGGAAATGCAAATTCTCAAATTTACGAGTTTGCAAGTTTTCGGGTTAACAAGTTACATGTAGGTCAGCCCTAAAAGCAAATAAAGTTGAATTTAGGAATAACATAGTAATCTGGGTAATTGCAGGTGCGTGGCTACCCCACCCTTAAACTCTTCCGCAAGGGTAAACCCACAGAGTATGGAGGTGGACGTGACGCTGCTTCCATCATTGCCTGGCTTAAAAAGAAGACTGGACCAGTGGCCAAGGAGCTCAAGACCGCCGATGAGATCAAAGACTTCCAGGAGTCAGCTGATGTGGTTATTCTTGCCTACTTTAAGGTTTCTTTTTGCCGTGTTTTTAAATAAATACACCCTCTTTTTTCCACTAATACCTAATTTGTTGGCAATTCAGACTGCTGAGGATGCCAAGGAATACATGGAAGTGGCTGCTGCCATTGACGACATTCCCTTCGCCATAGTATACGACAGTGAGGTCGCCAGCAACATTGAGCTCAAAAATGAAGGCATTGTTATGTTCAAGGTGGGCGTCTACTTATTCTCTTAGCCGTTCTGAGTCAAATTTATTCATTTTTACTTTTGTAGAAGTTTGACGATGGACGTGTGCAATTCGAAGACAAAATGGCTGTTGACACCCTCAAAACATGGATCCAGGCCAACAGGTAGCAGCACACTTAGAGACACTTGCTTGTGTTTCTACGCTAAATAAGATAAAAAAGCTATTTCCCTTCTCTTTTCGCCACCAAAAGTCGGTTTTTGGGAAGTTGAAAATTTCCATATTTTGCCTTTGAAGACCAAGATAAGCAACCTTGTAAATGGTATTTTGGTAGTTTTAGACCCTCGGAACTACACTAAGGCATACAACTAGGCCATATGCTTGGAGTAGGCCAGCGTAGGTTAGCCATAAGCCAGTAAACATAGGTAAGACAAGGTATATGCTGAGTCTCGGCTAACCCAGGCTGATCTACCCCAAGCCTAAGGCTTAGTTGCATGCCTAAGTGTAGAAACTAAAACAGCAGGTGGGAGATCAAAGTAAAACCCCCCATTGTGGAACAGGGCCAAAAAGTGTTTGAAATAGTCTTGGCAGTTGAGGGGCCGTACAGAAAATGGGAATAAACTCATTCACGGGAAAGTGAACGGGGAACAACTAACAGCAAATACCTTATTTGAAAGGTCGGAAGATTTTCCTGTCAAACAGTCAACAAATAAGGCAACAAATGCAAAAAAAAACAAATAACTAAAAGTTATTATTTGAAAAAAAGGGAAAGAGAAAAATTGTTACTAGAATAGAAGAAATTAGTCCAATAGTTCCACACTACTTGTGGCCGGTATAGATGAAATGGAAATTGTCTTGACCTGCAAACACACTGCATAAAACAGGGAAATCACATAATCTTGCTATTATCTAATCTAATCTTATCTTAGATATAATGCTTATTTTGGTTTTCAGACTACCTCTTGTCTCTGAATTCAGCCAAGAAACTGCCTCAGTTATCTTTGGTGGAGAAATTAAATCCCACAACTTGTTGTTTGTGTCCAAAGAATCAGCTGACTTCGAAAAACTTGAAAGCGAGTTCCGTGCCTCTGCCAAAGAGTTCAAAGGAAAAGTAAGTGAATAGAGATATTTCCTTTTTTCTAACAATTTTAAATAGTGACCACAAAACTTGTATAAAAATATTCCTATCATAGGTTCTCTTCGTCTACATCAACACCGATGTTGAAGACAATGCCCGCATCATGGAGTTCTTTGGGTATTTATTAGTAATTGTAGCTGCTATCCTTTTTTTGTTGTTGGTTGTAAAAACGCATAATTTTAGCCTTAAAAAAGAGGATCTGCCATCTGTTCGTCTTATTTCTCTGGAAGAGGACATGACAAAATACAAGCCAGACTTTTCCGAGATTACTACAGAAAAGTAGGCCCGACAAAAATACTTAGAACAAGATATTGAGTTTGTATATATTTTATTTCAGCATTGTCAAATTCACTACCTCATATGTGGACGGCAAGTTGAAGCCACATTTGATGAGCGAAGAGATCCCAGAAGACTGGGACAAGAACCCCGTCAAGACTTTAGTCGGCAAAAACTTTGAGGAGGTAATCTAATTGATGGTGTAGAAAAAATTATTAGTTATAAAATTATGGCATTAATAGCGGTGGCGCTGCTAGAATATACCCCGGCAATCTTTAGAGCTACTTGGTTATACCCCCTCCCCAATCAAGTTTTCCAAAAGTATTTAACAACCATTTTAAGTATGTTGCAATTCCTACTTTTAAACATATGAATAATTAAGGTTGCACGCAACGAAGAGAAGAATGTCCTGGTTGAGTTTTATGCACCATGGTATGATCCTATATATTTTTTATTATATTTTAAATTAAAAAGTGCTATTTTCTAGGTGTGGACACTGCAAACAATTGGCACCCATTTGGGACAAACTGGGAGAGCAATACAAGGATCACGAGGTTTGCAATTATTAGAAAAACTTTGCTTAGGCTTAGCAATCAATAACATTGGGGTTTCCGCCTTTGTTTTATTTTATTTTTTGACTTATTCCAATTCTAAATAGAGTTGACGACGTGTAATTCATGGTTTTCAATCATAATATTTTCTTCAATCTTTTAAAAACTTGGGAATTGGGATTTTGAACCGAGACTTATTGATGCGGATATTGTCCCATTTAGACGTCTAACAGAATAGTAGGAACAACACAAAGAGCAAATAAACTAATAGTGAATAATATATTAGAAATAAAAAATAAATTAAATATCAATTTTAGAACATAGTGATTGCCAAGATGGACTCCACAGCCAATGAAGTCGAAGACGTGAAGGTTCAGTCCTTCCCCACCATCAAATACTTCCCAGCCGGCTCCAACAAGGTGATTGACTATACTGGAGAGCGCACTCTCGAGGGCTTCACCAAATTTCTGGAGTCTGGAGGCAAGGATGGTGCTGGCTTGTCCGACACCGAAAAGGCAGCCAAAGAGGCAGAAGAGGAGCCAGAAGAGGAAGGCCGCACTGAGCTGTAGAAGAGAGGGTGAAAAGCCTTATTTTTTACAACTTATTGACCCAACAAGTTATTCCCATTTGTTGTTTTCTTTTCTTACTCTTTTGTCTTTTCGGGTTTCTAGTAAATTGCCTGATCTATGATGACTGTTTTTTGGAATATATTTCAGCCAAAACAAAAATTTGTTGTTATTCTCTTTTATTTTATTTATTTGATGCAAAATTTAATGAACAAAGTCAATGATGCTTACCTAATCTCATTCAAGAGCCAACATTTAGGGTTTTCCAATGAGACTAAGTCAGCATTATTAACTTTAGAAAAAATAAATTTGAATTTTATTTTGAAAAGGCGGTATTTTTCATTTTAATTCAAATCATCAAATGATTAAAATTGCCAGAGCTGAATCCCACCACTCAATAAAAACAACGTCATTCTCGTGTTGTTGACATCGTCCTGTGTGCACATTCTTCAACGTGTTGCACTAGAGCGTGGAGTTTAGTTGGCACTTTAGAGACACTGAACAAAAAATCTGAAGCTCGTCATTTGTTGTTTTTACCATGTCAATAAAGCCGGGTAAGAAATGTATATGCTCGTCATTATTCAGAGACTTTACAGTCGTTACTTGTGATCTTTTGGCAATGATGTTGACAAAACGGTTTTAGAGTGAATAATTTCGTTATTTTCCACTTAGGGGTTTGACTTCATTGGAGCATGTAGTCTTGATTAGAGAAAATACGGAGATTCCGTTTGTCGTGGAAGGCCATGATGCTATCACAAAGAGAGAGGACGAGAAGACACTGCAGAAGACACAGCAGTGGGAATACACCTATCAGAGAGGCGAGAGAGATCTACCCAGAGAGAAGAGAAGACCCGCCCCGTTCGAACCAGAACTCGTTATAAAAGGACTGTATAAGGGGAGAGGAAGAAACAAGTAAGGGGTCACTTTCTAAGAAGAGTCCACTTAGGAAAAGAGAAGACCTTGAATATATTGTCCCCTGCAGGGATCTACCACGTCCCTTTATGGGGGCGACGGGCGCTTGGAGTTGAAATGCGCACACAAGCATACTTGAGACATAAATCACTCGCAAATAGCATGCATACCATACCACCTATTGTTGGCACATTTTCACAGGCTCTATAAAATAGACAAATGAAAAAAAAAATGGTGCTAAAAGCACCATTTTCCTTGCTAGTCCCCAAACAAATACTCGCAAAAACATTTAATACGTAAATCATTTTACTATTTGTGTGTGGTAATAAAGCTTTTTGCTTCTTTAAGATATTTAGGTCTATTTTGATATTTTAAAATACTACTCTTTGTAAGCTT
Source organism: Subanguina moxae (assembly GCA_000981365.1). NCBI lineage: Eukaryota > Metazoa > Nematoda > Chromadorea > Rhabditida > Anguinidae > Subanguina > Subanguina moxae. The sequence goes on along the minus strand of BBSZ01001245.1, from coordinate 6,830 downwards.
GTTTTTTGAATAGCCTAAAGATATTGCCAATCGACTGTTTTACTGCCAAAAGAATAACAGAAAATATCAGAAAGTAAACTTAAAAAGTAAATAAAAAAAAAGAAAAGACAGCAGGTATAAAAAGAAGGATGTAATTTATAAAAAGGAAAAAATTCGTGGCGCTACTAAGATATAACCACCTCCAGCTCCACTTCTCAGAGCTACTTGTTGATGCCCCTCCCAATCAAGTTTTCCAAAAGCACTTAAAAAAGCATATATTATGCCAAAAAGAAACAAACTACTTTTTTTTTTACTATTTTGTTACTATTTTGCATACCTTATTTATTCAAACCAGAGCTTTTTTATGTGGTAGATCCCTGCAAGGGAAACTATATTCAAGATCTTCTCTTTTCCTAAGTGGACTCTCCTTAGAAACTGATCCCTTACTTGTCCCTTTCTCTCCCTTACAAAAGTTATAAGGTACTGATAGACCAAAGAGAAGTGTCTTGCGTGCATTTAAATCTTTGCGATCGATGGCAATGGTAATTTACTTATCACTTGAGCTCTTCTTATAGTGCAATAAAAAAATTAAGGAGCAAGACATAAAAATTCAGGCTTAAAACAAAAAAGTGATAAAATGCCGAGTTGTTTTAAATGTCACACGAAAAAATTTACCGGAATTTGTTTTTAGTCGGGAGTGATTCTCCACTTGGCTAGTACACACATATCAAGTGCCTTGGTTTCCTAAACACAAGTATTTTTTTGAACATTTTTTATATCAAGTGCCTATATTTGGTGAATTGTATTCACTCCATGGGTGCATAGACTTAAAGTTTCATATATTCCAGACTTGTGTGAGGGAAAAAGTACTTAGTCTCTGTGCAAAATACAATCCAAGTGATTCGACTTTCCAGGCATGTGAAAAACAGCTTTATTTATGGTGATAGCTTTTTTACAATTATGTGCGGGCGCACTCTTTAAAGCAATGGCTATTTCTGTAGTTGTTGCCCGCCCATTATGTATATTCAACCAAAAAAAAATATGGCAGGTTGTGTTAGTTTAGCTGTGCTTAAATTTTAAGAGGCTGAAGGGTGTATATAAGTACTGGTTTACTCCCATTAGAAACAGTAGACTTGCTAAGGCCGTATTTTGAAATTGGTTGTTCAATGAAACAAACTGGTATTGTCGTTGTTTTCTTGTTGCTGCTGATGTGCCAGCTCAGGTACTGTAGAGCCAGCATTTATCCCAGCGGTTCTGAATGCGACATCATTATTGAGAAAGGGGCCACTGAGGTTAGTAGTTGTAAAAGTTTAAAACAATGTCACATGTGCATCTGGTCAGCGGACTCGGACGAAACATTGTCGAGAAGATTTAGAAGAAGATAGAAGATCGGTTTTTGGGAAGTAGACAATTTTCATATGTTTTCTTGGGGAAACAAGGCAAACAACCACAAATAGTACGTAAAGTAAGTACAACTAAGCCTTAGCCTTAGGCTAGGTTAGTTGGGAACCACTAAACCTAGGCGAAACAGACTATACACTCGATCTCGGCTAACCTATGTTGGCCTACCCTAAACTCAAGGCCTTTTTTTGTATTCCTAAGTGCAGTTCCGAGGATCCAAAACTACCATAATACTAAAGCAGACATTTTTTCCAGGACGTCAAACTTTCCACTAGAATATTCAGAACTAAGACTGACCAATTTTTAAATTTTTTCATAGCCATCAATATATTTTTCTTTTAAAAGAATCAAAAGCCCATGTTATTTGTTTTAAAAGTTGATGTAGTAACAAAACATTAAAAAATTGTCTTTAAATATCTTTTTCCTGCAACATCACAAAGTTCATGGGCGTGAGAGATTCTTGACGTCAATAAAAAAGTGGTATCTTGTATTTTTTTCTCTAAATATATTAAATGAGAATGTTTTGCTTATTTTTAAAGTCCGCATTTAAAAAACTGTAAAGTCTGGTTTGATGTTAGAAGGGCTGTACACTATAATTTAGGCGAAAATTTGTTACGAGGAACATTTGTTACGCGGTCACTTTATTACGCCACAAAAGTTTACATATACTCATATACAGTACTCATTTTTGATAGGTTTTTTTTTTATTCTGAGGCTCTTCAGTAGTAGCAAAAAGACCTGAGGAATCCAAATCGGAAAACAGAATTTCAGGAAAGGACTTCCTTTCTGAGATATGGTCAAAACTGGGAGGAAAAAAGGATAAGAACTGAGTTTGCGGCTGGCTGTGATCATAGCTCAGCAAGGAAGCCTCTTCCTGAAATTCTGTTTTCAGATTTGGATTCCTCAGGTCTTTTTGCTACTACTGGAGAGCCTCAGAATAAAAAAAAACCTATCAAAAATAAGTACTGTAAATGAGTACAGTCGACAGATTTAATGGACCCTCGATTTAACGGACAGCTCGATTTAACGGACTTCGAATCCAATTCGGTTTGGTTGGTTTTCAATAAAATTAACTAAGAATGACGCTCGATTTAACGGACGGCTGAGCCCGGTCTCTTGGAGTCCGTTAAATCGAGCGTCGACTCTATTCACTTTTTAGCGTGTTCGTATGAAAGGGATCTGTGTTAGACTTTCAAATAGAGTGATGAGCTGTCAAAGTGCCGACTTCCTAGATCCTTTCAACAGTGATTGCTCATTTTCTTCATTGGATGGACTTTTGTGAATATATATTTGTTATTTATTGTTCAATCAATTAATTAATTTATTTTTTGTTTGTTTCTACAGCTGAATATATACGGTTTTGAATAGCAAAGTTTTATTATATAACATGTAAAAAATGAGATATAATCGATATAACATTCACACCGGGGGATTGGATGCGGGTGAACGTTACATCGAGCTGGACGTTGTATTGAATATGATACCCTTAACAACTTATGATTGAACGCTATATAGAGTTGATTCTATAAAGTGCAATTTAGTGCCGCATTTCTTATCAAACGATAACTTCTGTTAAGCTCTCCTGTTCCAGTTTTAATGCTATTGCTGACATATACAATAACCAACTGTTCTTCTGGTTCAATCATCACTGTGCTTCCTCCATAGCCGGGATGACCATACAGCCATTTTCTCTTAACAAAATAATAATTATTTTAAGTCGACCAGTATACGTACCGCTTTAGTTGGATGTTTTTCATACATAAAGCCATGGCCTTTGCTAAACGGTACTCCAAGAATCACATCTCGTCGGTTTAAGAGCTCTGGTTCACACAATTTCGTGGAGATATCTTTGGACAAAAGTTTTCCAGATAGCATCAGCGAAAATATTTTGGCCAAGTCTCGAGCTGTTGATATGCCCAAACAGGCAACTTGCTCCAAACTCCAGACTGCCGGGTTGTTAAAACTGCAACAATTCTGCAATCAAAAACAGGTGAAATATATCAGGGCACTTAAACGGACCTTTTCGAGTTGAAACCATTCGTTGTTGTGCATTATCCTGTAGCCAAGCGAGTTTTTTGTGCGAAGATGCATAATTAAAAGGACAATCAGGACTCGAGGATCATGTACAAGCTCTTTTAGTAAAAACAGCTTGTTGGAGAAAGAAAGTCGAGCTACATTGCGCTCTTCCACGGCAGGAAGGCCCAAGAAGAAATTAACATCTGCAAAGTAAAGTTTTAAAGACTGGAATGCACGTTGGCAACTAACAAATCACTACTCGGTTATAAGCCCCCCCCCCCCCACACACACCGATTTTTTCAAAAGTGTCTAATAACCATTTTTATGTATGATTTATGCCAAAAAACGAACGAAAGGGCTATTTTTAAGGGGTTGAGGGCTGTATTGGAAAAGAATAGGGCCACTTTGTAAAAGGGCTACTCAACCATATTTTATTGGGAAAAAGGGATAAGTAAGGGGCCACTCGGTAAGAAAAGAGAAGATATGGAACATAGTTTCCCTTATAGGGACCTACCGCGTAAACAAGCTCTGGCATACATGCTATTTTCATGCATCCAGAGCTTCTTCTCGAGTGATTTATGTCTCAGGTATGTTTGTGTGCGCATCTCGACCCCGTCGCCCCTGTAAAATGGCAGAGGAGACTTGAGAGTTAGACATGCACGTACAGACTTCGAGATGAATCCGAGCAATGCTCTTGATCAGAGAGTGCATCTAGAGGTGCTTTTTGCCCTGGTCCAGTAGGGCAAACGGGTAAATTATTTTTACAAATAGTGGCCCCCTATTACCCCTTCCTCTTCCAATTCAGCCCTATTCCCATCAGCTCGTTGACCCAGTTTTAGTGGCATTTAAAGAGACTCTGAGCCTGATTTGGTTGGCCAGTAAAGATAGAAAGTGGTATAAAATGTACTCTCGTGTAAGGCCTGAAAATCTACTCTTTTTCCTACCATATTTTTCGTTGATTTCCTCTCGAACAAATTGAGCAATCCCTCTTTTGAGTGGATCTACTTTTCTGATGATTAGATCAACAAGCCAACCATAAGTAATTGCGTGGTAACCAGTCTTTGTGCCTGGTTCCCAATTAGGTTGTTGTTCCTCCAAAATCTTTGCAATCACCTCAGGTTGCCGGGCCTCCTCCAGTGTTACATAATGGTCTAAGACTGCTAGACCTGCCTAAAAGTAGTCTTTAGAGGGTATGCACCTAAAACTTCTATTTACCTAGTCTCCCTAGTCCCCCTTTTTTGATTAAAAGTGTGGATAGAGGATGATAAAGGATAAAATCCTGTTTTTACTTGCTTAAAAAATCTCAGGTTCGTCCAAAATTGACCTGATGAGTCATGACCCACTGGAGGGTTATTTCAGCCTTCCCATTTTGTGCAAACTCTGGCCAATACTTGCAGATTTTATCGTTGTATTCAATATAACCTCTATCCACAAGCATGGCTATGGCAAGCGCTCCAACTGCCTATAAAAGATTTTTCTTTTAATTCTCTAATATTTCTCCTCCAATGCCAAAATATTACTTTGGAGGCAGAGAAAACAATAGTTTTAGTGTTTGCAGTCCACTTAATTTGGGCACTTTTGTCTGCGTATCCTCCGTACAGATCCACCACCAACTTTCCTTTATGGTAAATGGCAACTGCAGCTCCCTCTTGTTCCCAACCATCAGCGAAATTCTTGCTGTTTAAATATTTCTGAGTAACAGAATAATATTAACGGTTCTATCCCTCAATGGGTACCGATTTTGCCTAGGTACCTTGTTCTTCTTCTTGTTTTAGCGCCTCTTATGCCTTTTTAACACGCTAAAACTGATAAAAAGCCGCTTTTTGCAGGACTTTCCTGTCATAAACCTCAGGAACTAGACTTAGGCATACGACTTAGCCTAAGGCTCAGAGTAGGCCAGCGTGGGTAAGCCGTGAACCACTAAACTTAGGTTAAGCAATCTATAGGCTGAGTCTTGGCTAACCTATGCTACAACCTGACCTACTCTAAGCCTAACGCTTAGTTGTGTGTCCGAAAGTCAAATTTTGGGGTGGAAACAACAGGGGACCAAGGAAAAAAAGCCGTACCCATTCGGAGACACAGCTATATTAACACCGACCGAAATATCTTCTCTGCTTGTGCAAATTCAGGAGCACATGTGCCAGCAATGCTAAGTGGCAGTAAACAATGACTAGATGTGCAAATTATCTTCGAAGTCTTGGAAAATAAAGGCATTCTAAAGAGGAGGTAAAATTTAAAGCAAAAATATTGGCTGTATAGATGTATAAGTGATGATATGACCCCGACCGATACAAAACATGATTAGAGAAAGGAAGATAGGAAAAGCAATTGATAGTTGCTTATGTAAAAAACAGAGTAATTAATTGCAATAAAGCCAACACCTGATAGGCTAAACAAAAGCAGTTGCTTTGCAATTGCAAAAAGGTAGCTACTTTTTTGTCTTTAATGGTTATTTATATCCGCGATTTCTTTTCCTTTTTTTTTATTTTGGCTTTCAACTGATGCAAGTTGGGATAGGTGGTTGAGCCACGCAACGGATTAAGCCTCTAAACTGGATTTTGCTGTTGGCTCTCTTTAGCAGAATTGTCTTTTTCAAGGAAAGGAGATCGAACACACTTTTGGACTAAATATTTTAAACATTCTTTCACAACCAGAAAATAGAGGGGGTATAGTGAGTTGTCACGGGTATTTATTAAATCATTCAAAGAACACTTATTTTTCAAAGTTCAATCCTAATCATTTTGGCGATGGACAAAACTAAAATACAAATATTTAAAGAGGTAAAATATAGGAGCAGAAAGAAAAGGACTAGCAAAAAGACCGAAAAAAAAAAGTATACAAACAAAAAAAGTAAGAAGACTGATAATTAGAAATGTGAAAGAAGCATATATTCAGCATTTTTGCTCCGACGACTCTACTGGTTTAGAAACCCACGCTCCACGAAAATAGATCTTCTTAGAACTGCCCACAGTCCTACATAGGGTTGTCGACTCGACGCGTCGATTTCGACTTTTCACGTCGAAAAGTCGATATTTTTCGACTTTCGACGTTCGACTCGACCCGACGCGTCGAAAATTTCGACTTTCGACGTTCGACTCGACCCGACGCGTCGAAAATTTCGACTTTCGACGTTCGACTCGACCCGACGCGTCGAAAATTTCGACTTTCGACGTTCGACTCGACCCGACGCGTCGAAAATTTCGACTTTCGACGTTCGACTCGACCCGACGCGTCGAAAATTTCGACTTTCGACGTTCGACTCGACCCGACGCGTCGAAAATTTCGACTTTCGACGTTCGACTCGACCCGACGCGTCGAAAATTTCGACGTTCGACTCGACCTGACACGTCAATTTCGACTTTTCACGAAGAAAAGCCGAAATTTTTCGACTTTCGACGTTCGACTCGACGCGTCGATTTCGACTTTTCACGTCG
>BBSZ01001242.1:0-19618 GCA_000981365.1 Subanguina moxae | reverse complement strand
CCGTAGCCTATGTTTAGCCTTAGCACACCTAGGTCAGCTTTAGTCTATGCACTTACACAGACCCTAATGTCTCTTTCAAAAATAGAACATCACCTGCTCTTTTCTTATAAGGATAGAAAAAAAGGGACTATTAATAGGTATTAATAGTCCATAGACCTTAGTACCTCTTGCTATGTGGAATCAAATGGTTGTTTACAAAAGGTTGGGAAAGGCAACTTATTAGCCTTAAGTTAAACACTTTGGGGTAAAAGAGACTGGGTAAAAAAGGAGAAGAAGAAATTAGGTGAGAAAATGTAAATAAGCTAGGAGAAAAATTTGATGATTTATGATTAATTGGTATGTTCTAGTCACTTTGGCTTCTCTCTGCCACACTGGTGTATTTGGTGTGGGGCGCAATTGTATTCAGCTTATTTGAGTACCAAGAGGATCTAAAGCTGCGACAGGAGATTGAAGAAACGCGTGTAAAAATGCAACACAAATACAACTTTACTCATAGGTATTGGTTTTCTAGTTTTTTTGATTGATTTAGTCAATCCTGATGTGCCACTCGTCAACCATTAGTTATCTATTGTAATCTATTGGCCAACATAAAGCCCTAAGCCGCTTCTTTCCACTAGAATATTAGCTGACTTGGTGTTGTCGGAAAAAGTTGGAGAGAAAGGACTTTGAAGGGAAATACCCCTTGCCTCATTCAAAGACCTTTTGGCTCTAGTGAACAATCCAGTCCATTTTTTAACTTTGAGGCATACAACTAAGCCTTAGGCTTGGGCCACTTCAGCGTAAATTAGCCTACTCTACTGCTCGTCCAACCTCAGCTGGTCTATCCTAAGCCTACTCCCTAGTTGATACCACATTAGAAAGAGGAGATTTAGGGATCAAACTTTATTAGTGATTACCAAATTTTCTCTGCCAACATTTGCAGAGACTTCCAGGCTCTTGAAGAAGTGGTAGTGAAGGTAATTTATGTGGTAATATTTACCCAACAGTAAATTTAACAAAAATTATAGTCCATTTCGTTTGCTGCTGGATTTCAGTGGAAATTCCTAGGAGCCTTCTATTTCTGTGCAGTTGTTATAACTACTATAGGTCAGAAAGCTAGATGTTATTATTTGGGTTCCCCTCCCCACTATTCTTTGGGGGAGAAGGTATAAAAATATGTGGGAGGGAGGTATATACAATAGTACCTCTCAATTTATTTAAGGTTATGGTCACTCCACTCCAAGCACCATCGTGGGCAAATCCTTCTGTATCGTGTTTGCTTTAGTGGGTATCCCACTAGGTTTAATTACCTTCCAGTCTGTCGGTGAACGCATCAACTATTTTATTAGGAAGTGTCTTGAGAAGGTAGGTTTAGCTTGTTAATAGTAAAAATATGAAAATAACCCGAGGTATAGAGACCCCGATAAGCCGGCACCCCAAGAGACCAGGCTCTGAGTGCTGAACTATCAAGGGTGCCCGATTAACGAGGGTTGACTATATATGACACCAGATCTAGGTATTGGAGCGGCGGGGCTACACCATATTAGGCATTATTAGGGGTAGGACTACAGACGCACAAGACAACAGCACCAAAAAAATATGCAAAAGCAGGCGCAGACAAGAAATAATCATGAGGCTAGATGTTCTTTTCTTTGTTTGTATTAGCCAAGTGTCTCCATACATGCGCAGCCATTTGATACCACGTGGCAAGAGACACTGATATCTACATATATACTGTAACTATCTATCCTAAAACTCCTCCATCAATAGCATTGCAAATAATAACGACTTGAGCAGACATTTTTTTTCATACAGGCAATCAAGCACTTTCTGCAAAATGAGAGCAAAAAATTTGCTGCTTTAACCTTTTAGGCTCTTTTTCATATGAAAAAAGCCTATAAAACGTCGACGCACCTGACTTTTCTTGCAAATGCTTCAGTCTCAATTATTTTTAAAAAAAGGCCTCTATCTTCTCTTGACATGTATCTGCCTTCAATCCACGGCATATGGGGTGACTCTGTTGATTTTAGGTCTACACTTAGACATAAAAATAAGTCTAAGGCTTAGAGTTGGCAATGAGACTTGGCGTGCACCCTGTTTGACCTATGTTTAGTGGTTCACGGTTAGCATACGCTGGCCTACTCTAAGCCTAAGGCTTGTTTGCCGTATTTTTTATAATAAGACCAAGACAAAAGTTGATGAAAAAAGTCCAACAAACGCTTCTTTACCCAAAATTTTATGAGTGCGCGTCAATAGCTCGGGCGCCTCTGTCCCCCAACGGTTGCCAATTTTTCAACTTGGTTCTCCTGCTGTTTTAGACCATTGTCAGTGTTGTGTGTTAGAGTAATTTGAATATGTCATGGTTTCAACACGACTTATCGGGACAAGACGAGTTCGTGTCATATTCATTATTCGGTATTAAAATATTAGAATCGGTCGTGTTTATCTGTTATTGTTTCGTTATTGTATTTATTTTGTTGATTGTTCTTTGGTGTTACACATAAATATATTATTGTTGATACCAGTGTTCCCAACTATTACTATCTACTGTTATCTCTACGAAATAGAGATACAACAGTCAGCATTTCTAATACAATAAAAACGATAAGAAAACTGGTTTCTGCACTTTGGTCGGTTTTTAGGTAATCGAAAATTGGTACTACTCGGTTATAACCTCCTCCTCCAACAATTGCTACTCGTTAGCGCTCCCACCCCAGATCTAGTTTTCTGAAAATGCTTAAAAATCATTTTTCGGCAATAATTTTATCATAAAGAGGTTAAAACTAACTTAGAGGGGAATAAGGGCTGTATAAGGGAGGGAAAGGGGACAAGCAAGGGGCCATTATAACGAAATTTTTGCTTAAAAGTGGTTTTCAAACACTTAGTAAGCTCCATTACTTTGGGAGGAGGGGGAGGGATATTCCTATAACCGAGAAGCTCCGGATATTGGGCAGGGGTTTTTGAGGGGTTATAACAGCGTAGTGTCCGATATTTTGCCTTGGGGGGACCAAGGCAAAAAGTCGGTACCTATTCGGGGACACAGCCGCTCAGGTGGTTCCCCTCTTAATTAAAAACTTTTTAGGTTGGAAGAGTGCTGTCGAAAAGAGGCATACATGCTTTGAAAGAGATCAAGTCCAGGTAATTTCATTTAGTTTTCTAATAGAAAATTTGAGCCTAAAGTTTTGACCTTGTTGCAATTCATTTAGGCATCTCCTATGTGTCTCTTCTTCCATTGGAGTCTTAACGATAGTTGTCTCAACCGTGGTTTTTCACCTGAGAGAAGGCTGGTCTCTGTTTGACTCCTACTACTACTGCGTGATAACATGTAAGTAATCATAAATTTACCATTTTAAAAACTCTCTGTATTACTAGCTGAACTGGCGCCTCTGGGTTCTTTGTATGGTTATTGGATATATGACTTATGAATATGCCGTAGATACACTTTTTATTACCTCATATGGACTCCGTGCCCGTGAATGTCGTTCCCGAGGACTCCATTTTCTTGTGTGTCCTCGCAATCTTTATAAGATCGTCGGCTTGGGCATAGACTTAGGCTAAGATTTTTGGTATAGAAAAACACTTTATGGATTTCGCCCATATACCCGTCTTAACCACTCAGACTGGCTAACTTGGTTTTCTTGTGGGTCCTCGCCTCTACCTTGGTCTTCTTTTTTGTTTTTGCCCTTTTTAGGGCACTAAAATAGGTAAACGTATTTTGTGGCAGTTATATTGGGGGGATCGGTTATAATCCAGCAGAGTCAAAAGCCCTTTTGCAGTGTCAACCATTGGTTTTGGCGACTTTGTGCCACTCCAAACAGAAGGTCGACTCCAAAAAGATGTTCTATATTGGCTGTTCACACTTTTCTTCATCTTATTTGGACTGGCCATTTTTAGTGCTTGCGTTAATCTACTGATACTAGAGTAGGGGAAATTTGGATTGAAAAAGATTTTCTAGGCATTTACTCTTTTCAGGTTTATGGCCAGGAATGCTGACATAGTTACCGCCAAAACCAGACTTAAAAGACTGCTGTCGCTAAGGAAAATATCTTTTAGAGAAGGAGATCAGAAGCGCAGAATCACTAGATCTCAATCAGTGGGAAATGTGCCGACGAGACGAAACCCAAAAAATGGTTTGAGGTAGCTTGTATTCAAGAAAGTGAAAGTGCTCCGAAAAAACCTATGGCTATTTCAAATCATTGGAAATTCTTGGCAGACCCCGTATACACGGCAAAATACCACCGGCAAAATAATATTACACAAAGATGCCAATAGCTGGCTGAAGAAGCAGTGACAATGTTATATCTTTCTAATTTTAGGACACCTGAGAATAATCCGAAAAAAGAGAAAATGAAAAAAGAACAATGCAAGATCAAACCTACTGGTTTCGCTGTCAAAAGGTGTCTTTATTTAGCCTTTTAGAGTTTTGACATATTTTCAAGATAGAATTTAGGTTGCCGTCACGATACATTGAACATCTGGTAAATACGGAGCCAGTTTATTTCACTCCCACTGAATTCAATTTTGGCAGCCATGACAGAGATGATTCAGATGTAAATAGCATGATAGAAATTTTAATTTGAAAGGAATTTAGTTGAAGTATTGGGTTGGTGCATAATTAACGTCGGTTTTTTACCAAAAAATGTGTTTTTGACATATGTTCTGCTGGTGTCATCTCAGCATATTATATACCAAAATGTAGCCTATATTCTAAGCTACATTTTGTTATATAATATGCCGAGATGACACCAGCAGAACATAGGCCAAAAAGACAACGCCACAAAGACATTTTTTGGTAAAAAACCGACGTTGATTATGCACCAACCCAATAGTTTTTTTTATTTATTTGTTGCAGCAAGATCTATGAGAAAAAATGCATTACTTTCTCTAATAAATCCTCCCGCCCCTTGACTAAGTATCGGATTCTTGACTCTTGACCATAAATGCATTTAAAGACTATTTTTGTTTGGGTTCAAGCGCTCCACGGTTTCCCGGGTTGAGGGCGTCCACCGGGTCCAAGGGGTCTAGGAAGTCTAGGAGGTCTAGGAGGTCCAGGGGGTCTAGGAGGTCTACCGGGTCTACAGCAAGTATTATATGGCTTTCTCTTCATAGGTGTCAGACAATTGGAAAGTGGGGTAAAATTATGAGGGATAAGACACTTTTGCTAAAAATTCAAAAGGTATGGTCGCTTACCCAGACTGCTTTGAATCACCTCATCCTGGCTGCCATACTCAAGAACTCTGGATCCTCCTCCATAATTGTAATTGTCATATGAAAAAAGGCTAATTACTGATTTGCTGTAAATCTATCAATGACCCGGTGTGTCTTCTACGAAGTCAGAACGGCTCTAAAGACAAGTAAAGAGCATTTGTGCAGGAAACAGAATGTTAAAACCTTGTGTCTCTTTTCTCTTTCCCATTCGCACTTGCTATCTTCATTAATTACTCAACTTTCAATGGGCACTGCTTGTAAGTCTGCGAAAAAACGTCTACTGTATTCCGAAATAAAAATAGAATCTAAAAGAGGTTGATTCTACCAGGCAAGAAGGCTCGGCTGTTGTGAACAATCTTGCCCATTTTTTTGTCTAGATAGCTCTGTTCTTTGATTTTTTTTTTCTTGGTTATGCCTAGACTTTGCGAAAATAAGACATCATCTGCTCCTTTAGTTTAAAAATAGGCATAGACGGTCGCGTAGAGCCCAGTGCCTCTTACTACGTGGAATCAGTTGGTTCTTTGGTACCTTATACTACGTAGAATCTATTGGTTGTCAACAAAAGCTTGGGAGAATCAAGCAGACGGAGAGACAAGCATATAGATTGGACTTGGTTGATAAAGAATACTTAAGCGTATGAAATTTCAATTCATTTATCACATCTTCATATTTTTCTTTGCAAATGTCAAACCTTTCCTTGTTGTAACGGATTTTCAGAGCCTTATTTTGGGATCATATGTTCGAAAACTTGTTACCGTGTGAAAGCCTTCGTTCTCCTCTTTTGAATGGTATATCAACAATCAACAAAATGACAACCATTTGCATCCAATACATTTGCGGAGTCGTTTTGGGAAGTTGTCGATGGCTTTCTGAATCATCTCTTGTGGAACTGTATCCCATCCCTTCAGAGCAACGACCGACTTGTGGGGCTTGAAGCACGCTTTTGACTGTCGGTATGGCCACACAAAATAGTCTATTACGGTCAGATCGGATTAGTTGGGCGGCCAGTCAAGTTTGATCGCTGCATCATCGCATTCTTGTTATTTCCATCACCTTGTGACCTTGCTGAGGCACACGAACTTATTGCTCACCCGTTAAATCCTTGCTTGTCTTGTGAAGATTTCGCAGCAGCTTTGCCAAAACAATGTCTGTAACTCTGGTTAAATAAATGTGGCTTTTTAAACTCTGTGACGCCTATAAGCTCTGCCAATTCCACCCCCTTTCGCTTAAATTATGGGCTAACGTTGAGAACACACACACACCCCGGTCAAAATTGCCCCAAGGCCAGCTAAATAGCTCTCTTCAACAAAAATTTGCACATCTCTGGACAACTGAGGTCATTATTCACTCTCGTTCGAACCACAGATTTAACGCTCTTAATTTGAAGCAAAGGCTTCTTTCATCCGTCCATTGGGTCGAGCGGAGCGTCTCACTCTCCTTTTTCTAGAGTATGCGTAAATTCAATTTTTATCGAGATCTGAGACCTGACTTTGGCAAAAATCCCAGACCAAGACTCAGACGCCACTCAATGTAACCCAGTCTAAATTGTGAATTTAGGGATAGAGGCACGTAATGTCTATCTTAAAGCATTCTAACAAACATTTGCTAGCCTTATTCATAAGTAATGTATTTTTTGTAATAATTATCCAAGGTGAGAATCTTTTGGCTCTAGTATAAAAGTATATTAGGTTGGTGCATAATTAACGTCGGTTTTTTACCAAAAAATGTGTTTGTGGCATTGTGTTTTTGGCCTACGTTCTGCTGGTGTCTTTTGGGCATATTATATACCAAAATGTAGCTTAGAATATAGGCTACATTTTGGTATATAATATGCCGAGATAACACCAGCAGAACATACGTCAAAAACTCAATGCCACAAAGACATTTTTTGGTAAAAAACCGACGTTAATTATGCACCAACCCAATAGTAAACAATCTTGCCCATTTTTTTGTCTAGGTAGCTCTGTTCTTTGATTTTTTTTTTTCTTGGTTATGCCTAGACTTTGCGAAAATATGACATCATCTGCTCCTTTAGTTTAAAAATAGGCATAGACAGTCGCGTAGAGCCCAGTGCCTCTTACTACGTGGAATCAATTGGTTCTTTGGTGCCTTTTACTAGGTGGAATCAATTGGTTCTTTGGTGCCTTTTACTAGGTGGAATCAGTTGGTTCTTTGGTGCCTTTTACTACGTAGAATCAATTGGTTGTCAACAAAAGTTTGGGAGAATCAAGCAGACGGAGAGACAAGCAATATAGATTGGACTTGGTTGATAAAGAATACTTAAGCGTATGAGATTTCAATTCATTTATCACATCTTCATATTCTTTTTTGCAAATGTCAAACCTTTCCTTGTTGTAACGGATTTTCAGAGCCTTATTTTGGGATTATATGGGAGACCAAAGCAAAAAAATGTGGCCAATTTTATACTAGAGCCAATCTTTTCATACTGACTAATTCTCCTCTCTTTATTACTTATTAGGTGCTCCAATAGAACAGACAAATGAACTAGGCAGTATTCCTGCTTCGGAAGCTGATTTAAACAATATATATGCTCACAAATCGCAAAAAATTTTTAACTATGACTTTAAAAATTTTGCCGAAGGTAAAAATCTTTTCATACTGACTTCTCCTTTGATTGCTGACACCTGAATTTTAGTTGCTCTAACAGGTCAATCAAAACGAAAAGGCAGTCCATGGAAAAGCGTTTTGGACGCTGAAATTCTAGATATTATGTACGAAAGCCATTTGAAAGGAAGACTGGAAGCTAAAACGTTTTTGCAAAGAGCAGTGATTGTTGGAGGAGGTCCTCATGGACTCTATGCTGCCTTCCAACTATTCCTTGTGGGCATAAAAGTGGTTTTGGTCAACGACGAAAAAGAAGAATATATTCGCAATCAATTTATCAGACTAGACAATAATTATATGAGTGAGCTCAAAACTTTATTGGGTACTGCTTTTGTTAAACTTTTCAAGCAAGAGGAATCACCTGGCAGCACTGATAAGGACGGAACAGGATTCATAAACTTGAAATTCTTTGAAAATGCTATGAAAGAAAGTTTAGAGACTCTAGCCAAATATGTTGCTAAACGACCAAATGAAAAAGGTGATTCACTAAAGCTGATCTATAGACAGTCTGTAGAGAAGATTCAATTCCCTACAGCCGAGAATCCTCAATATTTTGCTGTTCTAAAACATACTGACCCTAAAAAAGTTGATGATACAACTTTAGTACCTTTTGACTTGCTGGTGTGTGCTGGAGGCACCAAAGACAAGATTCGCGACACCTATTTGGGCATTCCTAAGGAGCTTAGTGTCCCTCAGAAATATGGAGTAGGATTATTACTAAAAGGAGAGCAATACAAGTATGAAAAGTTTCAAGCTGGATTAAAAAAAAGTATGGGACCCAAAGAAACTGAGAGATTTCTCAAAAATAAAGGTATTGAGAAGTACATTAGTGAAAGTCTACTACTATCACAGCCAACAAAAAAATTGTATGATAGTATAAACACTGATCAGCTGTACAATCCACTAAAATTTTGGTTATATGAGAATAAGTATAGTGTCAATGTTGCTCAACCTCTAGATCCCTCTACGGCAAAATTCTTAGATGCTATTGAAAATGAAAAGAACAAACCAAAGAATAGAGAAAAAAGAGCAAAATATGATGATATCAAATTTAATATAGTAAAAAGATTTCTTGCTGCTATAGCTCATCAATATATTAACGTGGACAGGAAGGAATCCAAGTGGGTTGGAATCAACATGGAAGACAAAAGAAGGGAATGTATGCTCAACTTTGATCCATATCCTGTAAACACAACCACATTTGACTTCGTCCAACAAGCACTAGACAGTGCTGCTGTGCAATACCATATGCAGGGCAAGTCAGCTATAGTGCTGGCTGTGGGCGACTCCGCTGTCAACTCACATTTCTACGCTAGTGCTGGTCTAGAATTGGGACGAGTGGGTATTCATCAAGCAGCAGACCTGATTGAGGAGTACAAGCAGGGAACTATTACAAACAAATACCATCTAGTCAAAAAGTTAAATGAAAACCACCGAACGGTAAAAGAAAAACTGCTTTATAATAATGAGAAATACACAAAACCATTGGTCGAAAAGAAGACTAATGATATTGCACAGAAAGCAATGAGTCTGGCAATCAGGGATATGGCCAGGACTAACACTTCAACCAACTACGGATTTAAAGCAAAGACAAGTGAAGAGAGCAAGGCAATCGGCAATGATGTTTTAAAAGACTTTAAGATAGTAGTCGACTACTCCGCAAGAGTGACTGATGAGGGACAAATTCAAGTGGAGAATGGCCCAAGATTTGATACCGTAGTACAGGCAGCCATGTGGTTGAAGGACCAGAAAACAAATGTTCTATAGTTTGTGAGCCCAGGTTTTGCTCCAACTATTAGATGCTTGTATAGCTCAGTTTTGTCACTTCCATGGCTTCAAAATCTCTTTTCAGTTTTATTGTTGTATTGTTGCTCTTGTAGAGCTATTTTTGCTCTTGTAGAGCTAAATAAGTTGTGGTGATTTTGCTTGATTCCAATAAAAAAATGTCTCTATCGGTTTAATTGTTGATAAGAAGTTAGTCAGGTTTGTGTTGGGCCCTATACGACACATAGGTGCCTTTTTTTTGCCTTGCCACCCTTCTTTAAACCCTTCTAAGCAAAAACTCCAAGGGACTGCGCTCAGTCGTCCGCTAGATCGAGCGTTTGTTACTTCAAGCACAATTTTTCTTGATGAATACTTTGTACGCTATACAGAGAGTTTTTATTCAATTAAGGTTTTATTAAAACTAATTCGGCTTTCTAGCAGCCCTTAAGCTAACGCAGATCTTCATATTGCTAAGTTTTAAATGCTCCTTCTTAGACTGAAATACGGTATAACAATTGCTTGCAAGTTTTTTTTAAATTTATTCTCCCAAGGTTTTGTCATAAAATGATCAAAAATTTAAAAAAAATTGCAAGTGGTGTCTTTTAATTTTAGCAAGGCTCAAATTGATATCGCCCGTCGTTTCTCTGATGTGTGTTTCTCTGATATCTTGAAAACTTGGCTATTGGTTATATTTTTGCTGGTTGTTTTCTTTTTCCCAGAATTTCAATAAAAACTTATTTTTATTACTTTTTGTATCTACATTTCATTTACAGAGGTACCACCTAAAGTTTGTATATTCTGGTATCCTCATGGGTAATTAGGTCTTTGAATTTTTCAAACCACGATTTTCGACGACCCTGTGCTAGAAAGTGCAGTGTGAGTTGTTTATATTTATCAAGTTTAAGTCGGCTTCCATTCCTTTGTTTAATGACGACGGTATTAGAAGGAGGAAGATTAATGGAGGTTACACATTAATTTATAACTTACGATAAGATAGTAGGATAATCTAGCCAGTGAATTTTATCTAACCTTCCTTGCTTATCTGCTTTTAAAACCACTTGTAGTCCGCTTTTTTGTGTTATTAAGCCAATTAACAGTCCAAGTATCCTATTTCGGCTTACTTCTAACCCAAACCTTGAGTAAGATACTTGGCTCTACTGGATTATAACCCACGCCCCCTCCCCCCAATGTTACACTCTCCAAATCTGACCAATAGAGTGCTTGGTCGAGCTGTATCGAATGGTCTTTACAAAACTTCAGAATATGCAGTATTCACTGAGATATGACCATTTTAGAACTCAACTTGAGTCTTGCTAGAGGTGGAGGCTTGCTTAACTCAAGTTGAGTTTAGGTCTAGAAATGCTCATATCTTAGTGGATACTTGACATTCCAAAAATTTTGTAAAGACCATTCAATGCAGCTCAAAAAGCTGGTCCATGATCATTTCGATCAAATTTGACAGGTGCTTTGAGAACTTTTCAGAAAAAGTGAGTGGAAAAGAAAATTTCAGCTTTTTTGCGGACAGAGGCATTATAATCCAGTGGAGTCGTACATGCCCCTCTCAGAGGCCTCCTTTAAATGGCTTCAAAAAATTTGTTGTTCTCTAGCGAATACTTGCTCATTCTATAGATAATTTGGTTTAAAGAAATTTATTGTTTAAACTTTCTAGAAAAACCATCTCTACTTCTATATTCAGGAATGGCTGCCGAGGTAAGTCTCTCAACACAAAAATTAACAATATTTTATTCTGCTCATATATTCATTTAGTTGACTAAAGATATTGCTGAGCTAGACCAACTGCGCAAATCGGCCATTAGAGGAAATGTCCAAAAGCTTATGGTCGCCTTATTTTTTTGTTGTAATCAAATTTTCGGAAAATTTATTTGATAAATTTAGGATGACACTTTGACCGCTTGGAAGTTGAAGCTGGACGATGTTTGTTTTTTGCAGGATGTCCTAATAAATTCCGAGTATTTCAGAGGGTCATTAATAGGGTTGTCGGCTCGGCCCGTCAATTTTTACGTACTCGGCTTTCGGCTCGGTCGACCGAACATTTTGGCTTCGGCTGGCGGAAAATGTCGGCCGACCGACAACCAAGTCATCAAGCCTGAGAAGCTTAAACCTGAAGGAGAATTTCAAAGAGTAGTTCGGCTGTTGAAGTAAATGGTCGAGGCTAGAAGTGACTAGGATATAAAGCTGAGTTCATGGCTGAATTTGGTCATTCTCAGCGACTGATTCACTTTTCGGAATTCTCGTTTGGGATTCGCCTCTTTGAAATCTTTTTGTTTACAAGGTTGCTTCTGAAAAATAAAATTTGTATGACCCTATGGCCGTTTGAAAGGGTGTGAATTGGTTGGGACACCCTGTACTTTGCTTGTCTCTCATTTTATCACTTTTATTTTTTTTAGATCAAAGCCAAATCCAAGGACCAATCTGAAGCGAATCCACTCCCTGCAGTCAAAGTGGTCTCCAGCGGTATTGGTGTACGACCACTAAGAAAATTGACGACTTATGGTGGGGTATTTTTGTTTTTTACATAATGTGCCAAGATTTTTTTTTGTGGGCATAAATTTTTTAGGCTGAATTTGAAACATTTGTTATTACAGCTTGAAAATTTATTCTCAGGCTCCCAATAAATTAAAAACCTCAAAGAAAATGTTTTTATTTAGCGTTCGACGAGAGCGACAAATATGTGAAGCTCTACTACTCCGTCCCCTCCATGCAGGATATCGCCTCAGAGAACATCATTTCAAACATCACAGAGGAGTAGGCTTTTGATGTTAGCTTGTATACAAAAAATTGTCTTTTAGCTCCTTCAACGTGGTCTGCAAAGATGTTTCTGGCGTC
Source organism: Subanguina moxae (assembly GCA_000981365.1). Lineage (NCBI taxonomy): Eukaryota > Metazoa > Nematoda > Chromadorea > Rhabditida > Anguinidae > Subanguina > Subanguina moxae. The sequence goes on along the minus strand of BBSZ01001242.1, from coordinate 7,195 downwards.
GACTACGAAGTTGTTGTCAAAGGATTTCTCGTAATTTTTCATTAGTGTTGGTGAAAGTTGTATTAATCAAACTATTTCAGCATCCAGTAGATGTTTCGAAGTCGGTCGTAAAGGTAGGTTTTGAGGTTTTTTATGTTGGTATGTGAGAACACTTGACCTTAACCCTAATGTGTTTGCCAACTTGTCTTGCATTTGACGATATCTTCTTTGATTAATAGCTGAGAATATAGAAAATTTTATAACACCTTATATCTTCACGCTTATATATTTTTTGAAAGCTAGCCACGCTCTTCCTTTCTTCAATGAACCACTTGAGGCACTGAGCTCTTTATTCTGACGTATATCCCACATCTGAAAGAAAGATCAACATTTTTCAAAATCACAAAGCTTCAAGTATGGGTAATGACCAAACTTCATGTTAAGTGCAATTTTTTGACTCACAGCCATCAAACAAAGAACAGGTTTCGTCAAAAACCGCAAATTCAAAAAAAAATTATGGCAAAAGTTTAAACATCCGTAAAAGATATCCTCTACATTAGTTTTAGCCAAAGACTAATTCCCTGCTTGTGATGTTGAAAAAGAAAAAAGAGGGTGAGCAATGGAAAAGTTTGCTGAAGCTTCATAAAACGCAGGACATGAAGTTTGTTTTTGTTTAAAAACGTTAATTTTTTGCAAACAAGACGTCTTGTAGCTTATGATTTTATTTTTTATTAGGATGCCTAAGATGGACGAAAAGAGTGACCCACAAGATTCTCTCATGTCCATGATGAAGTAAATTTTGCGCAGTTGCAAACACTCACAGCAAACTTTTTTTTAGGACAATGTATGACGATGGAGACGATGAAATGAAGCGTACCATTCGAAAAGGTGTGGTTCCTTAAGTTATTTATATAATTACAGTCTAGTCGCGATATATGTGATACAGTCAAACCTCGATATAACCAACCCCCGATATAACGAAACCCTCAATATAACGAACATTTTGGCTGGTCCGCAGGGGTTCGTTATATAGACGTTTGACTGTAGTAGTTAGTGGATGTAACAATATCGACAATCTCACTGTATCGAAGCATTACTATATAAAAATCCCACTGTATTTCTGCACTTGTCCATTGAGTACAATGGGTTAGAGCCGAAAATTCAATCTGAGCTTTAAAGAACGAAGATTTATTGCTTAAAAACAAACTTTTAGCTTGGCATGAAAGTCAGTCGAAGAAAGGAGAATTTTCACCCGGTGACTTCTGAGCTTTTGGTTAAAAAAACATTGGAATTTGTTTTCCGTCTTGTTTGGATTTGAATCTTATTTACTTTCTTTGTTTCTCATTTAAGAAGAATAAAGGAACGTTATGATAAAGGTGTATTTCTGCACTAATGACTCAATAAACATGCATTTGTGATGCGTAAAAGATGTGCTTCCCACACACCTACAATTCATTATATATAAGGGGAAAGATAAGCAATCATATTTGCGTCTGGAACAATCTTTTTTCTATCGACTGCTGCCGTTTTGTTGGTACTTGTGCAGTTACTACTCCTCTCTCTCCCCCTCCCTTTAAGTAAGCCTAAGGTGGACTACTGATATTTTGTGACACCGACCATACTAGGAAATATCCTTCCCCCGCCCAAAAAAAAATCGACTTTTCCAAAAGTGTTTAGGAACTATTTGTAAGTAACAATTTCGTTATAAAGAACCCGAAATAGTAACTTGGAGAGGAATAAAGGCTTAATAAAGGAAGGGAGTAATAAGAGGCCACTAATTTGAAGGGCCATTCACCCGTTTACCTTGCACGACCAGGGCAAAAAGTGCCTCTAATGCACCGTTTGATCAAGAGTATTGCTCGGATTCATCTCGCAGGCAAGTCTGTGCGCGCATCTCCAACTCTCAAACGTCCGTAGCTTGGAGTTGAGATGCGCACACAAACATACCTTAGACATAAAAAACTAGAGAACAAGCTGTGGATGCATGAAAATAGCATGCATACCAGAGCTTTTAGAGAAACTATCTTTAAGATCTTCTCTTGTCCTGAATAGGCCCTCTTTAGGAAGTTGCCTACTAAATTGTTTCTTCCCCTCCCCTATACAACCTTGTTCTCAATAAAATATACTTTTGGAAAAATCGATTTTTTGAGGGTGGGGTATATCCTAGTAGTTTGGAGGATGCCAAGTAGCTATTATTGGGTGGGGAGTCTACACGCTAGTAGCGCCAAAAATCTATTAAAATATGTAAATCGCAAGAAACAAAAGGTGTCTTCTTTTAAATTAATATGTTTACCAAGAGTCAACAGATTTATGTAAATGCATTGGTCGAGATTAGCAAAGGTCATTGACAGTGGGGGGAAAACGAATGATGGCCAAATGAACCCAATGCCAAATTGCTTATTTTATTTGTTTGCAAAAACAAAACTTTTGGTATATAACTGCTTCTTTTTCTTGATAACCCTATGGATGAGTCTAGCCTATTGTGATTGATTTTCGGTTCCTTTATTGATAACTTTTATTTATTCAATCAATTCCCAAAGAATGTATAGTCTTTTGAGTCTTCACAGAATCACTCGAAGGTGGGTTTTTGTCCATCTGCCCATCTTTTTTTTGTCCTTTTTTTCAAAAGGGAGTTTATAAAAGCTATAGTGCAATTTTCAGAACTTGCTTAGGCATGGATTCTCACACGCTTAATGTGGTTCAATTAGGTGTCGGCTTTTTCTTCATTTTCTCAGCCTTCAACTCACAAGGATTTATTGAACAAACGGTTGGTTAACAAAAGTGATTAACAAAAAAAAACCCCGGTTTTCATTGGATAGATCTCAGCCTAAGGTTGAGGCTTGCTTTGGATTGAGAAAAAAAAACAACAGGGGGGACCAAGGAGCCAGTCCTTTAATAGGACCGAAAATGGTGTGAGCCTAAAAATATATCAAGCTAGTTTTGGAGGCCGCTTTGAGACCCCCCTTATCCTGTGGTTAGAGTCGCAGAAATGTTACAAATCTCCATCCCAGTTTTTGTCCAGCGTTTTTTCGCTAATGGTCTTTCCCCACCTAAAGGTGCTTTACACCCCATGTTTTTAGGTGATTCAAAGCTATTTTGAGAAAGGCGTAGTAGGCGAACATGACGGCTATTACAGGTAATTTCAACAGCTGAAGATGAGGTGTGGATAAGTAAGGTGAATATTTTTAGTATGGCAATCATATATGCTGGTAGATGAGCTACATTTTTTTTTGTCTTTTCTAATTAGTTTTTGTCAGTGTTCACATTTGCCAACTTTGTGGCGGCACCAATTGTCATGTTTCTGAACGCTAAACGGGCAATGATTTTTGGAGGCATCACCTATTGTCTCTTCCAATTGGGATTCCTTTTTCTCAACAAAACATACTTGTAAGTTTTCCTTTCAGCCCAATGCAACTCTACTGAAATGTAACAATAATAATAGTAGAAGATAAGCCTTTGAAAATCCGTCGGGAATAGGGTTGTCGACGCGTCGAAATTTTCGACTCGTCGAGTCGAGTCGAACGTCGAAAGTCGAAATTTTCGACGCGTCGGGTCGAGTCGAACGTCGAAAGTCGAAAAATATCGACTTTTCGACGTGAAAAGTCGAAATCGACGCGTCGAGTCGACAACCCTAGTCGGGAACTTTTGTGTCACCCGTTAGTATTTGCACAACGTTTTATATCATACTGAAGCCCGTCTTTAGGTATGCCTCTTCCGCTTTGCTTGGACTTGGTGCAGCGGGTATTTTTTTGGCTAACCTTTTTAACCTTTTTTCATTATAAATTTTTAAGTTATCTGGACAGCTCAAGGCAAATATTTGGCTTTAAACTCGACGGATGAAACATCACAAAGGAATAGTGGTGTGTTTTGGGCAATCAGTCAGGCATGGTAAATTTTTGTAACTCTTTGTGTATGTCTAGTCTTTGGACCGACAAAATTTATAGGATGATTCAGTGTTGTTCACCTTTCCCAATTTTTATAGCCCTGGATCTTCTCTTTGCAATACCGGGTGTCTGAAAAATTGCCGACCTAAATTAACTGTTGTTTTCATCGTAATGACATCTTGAAAGTTCTCTTCAATCCACACCTGGGTTTCTTGTGCGTGGTGTGAAGGTGCTCCATCTTGTTGAAAAGTCCATTCCTCGCGTCCAAAGTGCTCTTCAGCCCACAACATTGCGTAGCCCAGGCGTTTTCCCATGCCATCCCCAGGAAATGATTCAGAATACCATCGATAATTCCTCAAAACGTCTTCGTAAATGTATTGGGGCCGGTATAGCCAAAATATGTTCAGTCAAGTCTCGTTAATCATTCACCCTATGGGCTGTCCTGAGGGACTTAAAAGTGTCCTGAAAGTTTGCTCTTACTTCTTTTAAAATCATTTGGCATAACCTAGGCACGATTTTGCTTCGCTTTTAGTATCGTTTTGGGCGGCATCTTCCTCTACGTTGTATTCTACTCCTCTGACAAAATAGATAATCAAGTGGTGCAGATTCTCTATGGAGTGTTTACATGTGAGTAAAGTTTTTTTGGTTCAATAATTTTTAAATAAAACTACTGTACCTATTCTTGAAAGAATTTCTCTATCCCTGGGCTTCTTAGCCATCAAAATGTCCTAACAAATCTGAATATGAAAGGAGAATAAAAAAAAAATTACTTATCGAGATATGGCTACAAGCAGAGTACACACTTTTCATTTTCAGTGGTCACACTGCTTGGCATTGTGATTCTGGCTGTGCTTCGACTTCCAACTACGGCTCCATTTTCTTCATCAACCGAGTCAGGGATTGTGGGCATTGTTGAGCAGCTACAACCTCCAACGTTGACTCACACCCAAGTTGTTGGTAGGCATACCTTTTTTTAACTAGTCATCTAGAGGTACTTTTTGTCCTGGTTCGGCAAGGGAAACGGGTGAATAATCTTTGCAAAAAGTGGCCCTCTACTAGTTTTCCTTCCAATTCAGCCCTTATTCCCCTTCAAGTTACTATTAGAACATGTTTAAGAAATTTGATTGAGGAGGGAGCTATATCTTAGTAGTACTTTCCACAGCGTTCCCAATTATTCAACCCCCATTCAGCCTCCACTTTCAAACTGTCGACCAGCAGAAGGATGCTAGCTATGGTCTTTGTGTTTGCCTATTCGGGAGTGGAATTGAGCTTCTGGAGTGGCATCTATCCCACCTGTAGCATTTTAAAGACAATAAAATATCTTCTCAAAGAGAATAAATTTCAGGTATTGCACATACCAAAAAGTTGGGTACAAACACCAACACCTATCTTGCGCTTAATGCTATTGCCCAGGGATTTGGTCAAGCCTCCTGTGAGTTTATATACTTTTTTTTTTTCATTTAACAAAAGTAAATTGGTATATTTTGGCTGGTTTTTTGTTTGGTATTTTGGGCTCAAAAACTCGAGGACTGGGACGAGATCGCATAGTGGTCTTGGGTGCTCTTGTCCATCTCCTGGCTTTTTTCGCCATTTTTATCAACTTTCCTGCTATGGCTCCTCTCCGCAAAACTGGTCTGTTTTATTACTAAACTCTTGCTCTTATTTTCTTGTTTAGAGGACATAGGTATCATTGAACCAAGGTAAGCAACGTAGACAAGGCTGGTAGTAATATGGGTAGAGTAAAACCTCGGCGCTATTGGGATATACCTCTCCCCCTTCCAAAAAAATCAAGTTTTCTAAAAGCTTTAAAGGGTATGAGGGCTGTATTGGTGGGAGCAAGGAACATCTCAACTCCAAGCGACGGGCGAAGGATTTATAAGTTTTATGTTTTTGCTCTAATATACGAACTCGGCTTGATGGGTGCTTGCTCTGGAGCAAGAGGTTACTAGAGTAGCTAAGAAACGCTTCACATTTGATCCGGGCCTAGAGCAACGCTTTGCGTTACGTCTTGACCCATTTTGACCCCTCTTTAACCCCGCTCCCCCGATCATCAAAGGCTAGTGCACGAAGAGGACAGCAAAGACAGAGAGGAGATCCAGAATTTTTGTTTCTAGTGTATGTCTTGTCCTGATCTCTGGCTTTCTTTTGGGCTTTGGAGATGCTTGTTGGAACACTCAAGTTTTCGCCTTTCTAATTTCCAAATACTCATCCAAGAGTGCTCAGGTTTTTTATTTTACAAAACAAGTTTCTAAAGTAAAAAGCGACTGTTTAGGCATTTTCTTTGTTCAAGTTTTTCCAGTCCCTGTTCAGTTGTGTCACATTCTTCTCCAGCAGTGCTTTGCGTAATTTTACTTCTGCAAAGTCATTATTTATAGTTCTAATTTTTAGTGCTAACATACCTTCTGCTAATCCTCGCTTTTGGAGCTGTGATTGCATGTGCCTCCTTTTTCCTGGTCGAGGGAATGTCTAGTGATGAGGATGAAGATGAACAAGTGCCGCATAATGACTAATCCACCAAAATTTTTATTTATAATGCATTGCCAAACATATATTCATCACACAACCCTTAGAACTAGAACAAAAAGGTAACAACTGAAGGACATGCAACACAACGACAGCAAACTAACAAGAGAACTGTCTTTGAACCAAGAAAGACCAGAATATAGAGAAGCTTTAAACAATGCCTTTGCAAAGACAAGAAATGGGATAGAGACATTTCTTTTATTCCACCAAGCAAACAACAGGACTGAAAAGAGATTTTGAAGCCATGGAAGTGCCAAAACTGAGCTATACAAGCATCTAATAGCTGGAGTAAATAGAGAGAAGAACTTGAGTGTGACAATCACTTAGAAACTACAAAGCATTTGGTTACTGCCCCTTCAACCACATGGCTGCTTGTACTACGGTAGCAAAGCTCTTGTCCTCTACTTGAATATGTCCATCTGTAGTCACGCTTGCAGGATATACCCTTTCACCACCTGGTGTATTAAATACTATCTTAAACTTGTTCAAATCATCTTGGCTCTCTCCAATTATTTTAAATCCGTAACTAGCTTGAGTAGTAGTATCTTGGTTGATCATATCCTTGACTACCAGTCGCATTCTTTTCTGTGCTATTCTCTCTATTTCTTCTGGTTCTTTTATAAATTCTGCATAATTTTTACTTGTAAAAAGCACTTTTTCTTTTACTTCTTTAAATTTTTCATTCCATTCACTGACTACATTTACGAGTTCTCCGAATCTATTGTAATCTCGGATCAGCTCTGCGGCTTCCTTAATGCTCTGTCATACCAGTGAAAAACAAATGACAGAATAGAAATACGAATTAACAG
>BBSZ01001239.1:0-12618 GCA_000981365.1 Subanguina moxae | reverse complement strand
AGCGCCTTCAGATGCTCTTCGTCGAATTCCGAAGGTCGTCCGCTGCGAGGCGTGTCTTCGAGGTCAAAGTCGCCATTTTTGAACTTTGCAAACCATTTCCGTGCTGTAGACTCGCCTATGACTCCTTCTCCATACACGTTGCATATGTCACGAGCGGCTTCAGCTGCTTTTTGGCCGCGATGAAATGCGAAGAAAAGCAGGTGTCGAAAATGCTGATTTTTGCCTCCTGGATAGTTCATTTCTGAGCCTGAAAAATGATGAAAAATTAAAATTTCAGAAAAAACTAAAAACGCAATTTTGTTGTGCAGAAAAAACGCTATCAAATGAATATATTCACTTTGCCAAACAACAAACAAATCGTTGCAAAACGTAAGAAATTTGAAAACGCTACGAACTTTCTTTACAACCCAATACTTTTCAATATACCCCCCCCCCCCTTAATTTATTTGGAAGGGGGTGTAATACAGCAGTATTATTATTTTCTTTATGCTTTTCTAAACTCTTGTTTAGCGGACAGATTTGTATTTGCCTGATTTTGGGTACATATACCATATTAATATACATATACCATATTAAATCTCCTCGCCCCTTTTTTCGATCTCCTAACACCAGGCAAGAGGAGTCTTTAAATGCACTATTTCTCAAATATCTTGCTGGACTTCATCATCTGTGTGCAATTCTCAACTTCAAGCCTCCAGACCCTGTAAGGGGCTCTATAATCCGATAGAATCACTCTATATACCCTTTTTTGTCTGGTAATTATGTGAGAGCGCACACACTATCTAAACATTGCTGCTTTTTCAGTCGCAAAGATTGAAACTAACAGTCGTGCTTATCAATTTTTTAAAATTCCTACTGTCTCTTATCACAAATTGTTGTGTCAAAATAGGAATACAAGGAGCTTGATGAGTGTATAGTAAATGGCAAATATTATTTGTACTCCTTTATGCATTTCTTCTTGTTTGTCTTTTAACCCCTTTATACCAACTCTTATACGCTAAAAAGGATAAAAAGTTGTTTTCCACACTTTCTCGTCATAGAAAGTCGGTTTTTGGAAGGCCGAAAGTTTCCATATTTTGCCTTGGTCCCTCAAGGTTAACAACCTTATAATTGGTGTTTTCTGACCCCAGGTACTAGATTTATGCATACAACTATGCCTTAGGCTTAGCATAGGCTAGCCTTGGTTAGCCGATACCCAGTGTATACCCTGTTACAGCCCTAATCCCTTTAAAAATGTTGGTTTACCTTGGTCCCTCATGGTAAAAAATCATACCTTTGAAATTTTTGAAAACTCAATTTTCGAGAGGAAAACGTGTGGAAAATAACATTTTTATCGTTTTTAGCGTATAAGAATTGGTACAGAAGAGTTAAAACACACTTCTGGACAGAAAATGAGGGGGGAGGATGCTATACAATTAAATATTAATTTTAGTACACTACCAAAAGAATCAGTGCCAGAGGAATGGAACCAATACCGTAGCCAGGAGATTGTAGTTGATCCAAGGTAAACACATTTGTGTCTAGACCATCAAAAAAGTATATAAGAAATTGAAGAAACCGTTTGTCAGAAAACCATGCAGAAAGATAGTTCTAAACTCTCGCAAATATTTGACACATTGCACACTGCTTTGCCCCATTTTATACATCCCACATTTCCAGCATGGCACACACCTACATAACCGAGCTCTCTGCCAATGGACATCCAGCTTCTGCTCGAGGGAGTAAGTACTCCTACACCTACGAATCTCACATAGACAACGAGCCCATGGCTGCTTCCATCCAATACAATGGAGGAGCACAGCCGTCGGGCACCTCTTTTTCCCCTGAGCCCCAGTCCAGCAATGGCTATAGCCCAGCAGATGGCCACCAACTGACTAAGGTGGACAACAACCTGCAAAGACAATCTACCTCCACCCAAAAGGTCACCAGGGTCACCAAGATCACCACCACCAGGTCAGTAAAACAAATACCTGTGAATCCGGATGACATCTTCTTCGATGCGGACGGCAATCCCATAGTTAACGGGTATGATGCACACCAACTGGCGGACTTGGAGGCCGAAGATGGCTTAGGCATTGACTTGAGCAGGACTTATATATCTGAACATGAGGAATTCAGCTCCCCTCCCTCTTCCAGTAATGCTCCTCCACCACCTGCTCAATTGATGGGGCACCATAGAGACTATGATGTGAACGGATCTTACTCAAAGGGTGAGGTTATCAGATCAGGAATTAGGGGTGGTAATGAAATTTAAAATGACTATTACCAGGTGAGGGAAAAGTTTTTGACCATTTTTTAAATCTGATTTCTAATTATGATATGTGGTCTTTTGATATGCCCCTATATCGAGACTTGACTGTATGCCAAAAACGATTTAAAAAAAAATTCCCACACTTTTTCGTCACAGAAAATCGGTTTTAGGAAGTCGAAATATTCCATATTTTGCCTTGGGGGACTAACGTAATCAACCTTACAAATAGTAGTATTTTCTGACCCCAGGTACTACATTTAGGCACACAACTAAGCCTTAGGCTTAGGGTAGGCCAGCCTAGGCTAGCTGAGACTCAGCGCGTACCCTCTTTGACCTAAGTTTAGCGCTACACGGCTAACGTGCGCTGGCTTACCCCAAGCCAGTTGTATGCCTAAATGTAGTAGTACCTGACGTTGTTTATCTTGGTCCCCCAAGGCAAAATATAGAAACTGTATACTTTCCAAAAAACCGATTTTCTGTGACAAAAGGGCCAGAAAACAGCTTTTCTATCGTTTTTAGCGTATTAGAAATGCTTAGAAGGGTCTAAAGCAACAGGGGAACCAAGGCAAAAAATCGGTACCCATTCTAAGACAGGGCCGTTTATTCCAAGAACACTAGCAACTATTCAAAATGTGTACCATCATTAGATGGTACACATTTTCTAAACCCTCCTACAAAGTTGTTCATCACTCTTTGGATCATATCGAGCGGAAAGCGGCGCCATTCTCTCTGCAACCAATTCTTCAGCTCCACGATTGTTCTGTGAAGATTTGAGCATACCTTTTTCTTCAGTTCCAACCACACAAAGTAGTCCATAAATATGAGTCACATTATATATCAAATGAAAGAGGAGACAAAGGGCTTTCAGATGACACCAAACACTCTGTTTGATAGAGCACATATCATAATTAGTATTGATATTATTATCCCTGGTATAAATGGATTGCTTGTGTATAGAATGAGTAAAAAGCGTGTTTCAGTTGTGCCAAGTGCTCCTGGAGTTCCACAAGTGATCGATATTAGCCCTACAAATGTGTCACTGGCTTGGCTCAGGCCAGACAGCGACGGCACCGGAGGCGAGATACTGGGATATAGGGTAAGTAGACATCTTCGCAGCATGTAAAAAGTTGGTTCACTGCACAATAAGCCAGCGAATTTCACACATTGAGCTGCACCGACAAGCATATCGGTGACTCTTCCTCCTTAAATAAGGTCCATTATGAAAAAAATAAATTGTCACAGGGCTGGTTTACCACCCTATTATTACTACCGTGTGTCCCAAAAGTTTCCGAACTTTTGGGACGTGGCGATGGTTCATAATACAGTAGTACCCTACCTTCAATACATGCCCAAGCTATGGTCAGTCTCAGGGGGTATTTACGACCAAGGTTTGACTGTCCATTGATGTCCATCCCACTTTTTTAGGTGCAATTCCGAAGAAGTGGCGAATTTGAACCATGGGAGGCAGCACACGACGACTTGTTAGGAGAGACTGAGTGCAAAAGTAAGTTTTCCTCTGTAAATTCCTAACAGCCAAGTCATGAAACCACGAATTTGACTTCCTCTCAACATATTTCCAACATATGCTCCCAACAAAAAAAGTAAAGTCGACCCTTATTACACAGAAGCCAAACTTTAATTTCCGCAACAGAATGGCCAATAAGCCAAATGAGCAGGGGTTGTAGGCCGGTGGCTAGCTGGAATAGGAGGAAATGTGTGTTAGTCACCTTCAGATGGTTCATTGCCCCTTGTTGATGCCCATTTCTAGTGTTTTACAACAAAAGTGGTTGGTTGTGTGAGCAAGTGTGAGCAAATGAGCAGCCACTATACGAAATCGTTTCACTCAAGTCTTTTATTGCCTCAGTTTTTCTAGTTCTGCCAATATTATCTTCACTTGTCTAATTGAGTAGTTGTCATATCCATCGTATTCCAAATGGATGAAGATGGGCATACACACTCCTACGAATATCTGGCATTTCAGCACCGCCGCAGACGCAGCTTCTTTGATTACCACTATGCTATCTCGACAGATTTATTTGTGGAACAAGAGGATTTGAGCAAGAGAAAAAAGATTTCAACCAGTAAGCCAATGGTTGCTTTAGTTAATTTCTAGCCGAGATCTAGCAAATTATTAACCCTTTCGGATTCTACTGGATTACTTGAGATGCGCACATATACCTGAGATATAAACCACTCGAGAATTTTTTTGGCCAAATTCTTTTCAACGGACCCATTTGCCAAAATTCTGGAGGTAGTTAGCTAATTTCTACAGTCCAAAATGAGTTATGAATAGGTCCCGTTAAATATTGTTTGTTGCAATCCCTTCCAATAAAGAGTATAGTTTCTACTAAGGTTGGTCTCCCAATTTTAATAATTGACGAAAATGACTCCGGCAACCCTAATTAACAGTAGATGAAAATTTTATTAATTCACTCATTTTGCCTATCAAGTCCGGATTTTGATAGAGTATGTATTATTGTAAGTTATGAACATTGATGGGTTGCACTTCTCAACATAATTGCACAAAAAACGCATCTGCAACCATGCAAGCCCTTGCACACTTTGGATGCGTAAAAGTAACATGCATGCCAGAGCTTCTTTATGGGGGTGGGGTTGTTATAATACACTAGTATGTCTTAGTGTTGTGGAAACATTGACTCCCTCAGTTTATCCTTCTTTTCGCACTTTTGTAAAGCAAAAAAACAATTCGCTAAATAATGAAGAACATGGCTAGGTAAGGGTATAGTACCACTGCCTCAATAGTAAGTACACTTTTCCTTGTTTTTTGTTAGGTCCTTTTTCCTTCCTAACTTGATTTCCGATATATTGCGAGAAAGAGAGAGAGAAAAGAAATCGACAATTCACTGATCCCAGGGTGAGATAAACATGTCGGCTCTTTTTTTTCCAATTTCGTTGTCACTTAATTCTAGTAGAGTCTAATGCTAAAATCTTCCGCAGCAAGTACAGGGTAGGCCGAAGAATTCGGCCGACTTCAAACATGCATAACTTCTTTTCCCTGAATTCCCACAAATGTCTTGAATTTAGTCACCAACTTGGAGCCACAAGATTCATACCATTTCCGTGTTGTTGCTGCCAATTCTGCAGGTTTTGGACCACCCTCGGAGAGCAGTGCCCCGATACAATTGAGGTATTCTCCGGCAACTCCCTCTGCCGCTGTCAATGGAGGTTTTGGTGGTGGTGCTGACTACTCCACTCCATACCATGGAAGAAGAAGCACTGATGACTACTTAAACGGTATGTTTAGTCTTCAAAAATAATTTCTTGTATACGTTGGGGCAATTCTTCATGACTTTGTCAAGAAAGAGGGAATAATCCCCAGGTGAAATGCCTACTCAACCAAATAACTAGAACAACAATAAATAAGGTTGAAGTAAACAAATGTGTCAAGGTCGTTAGTAGTGATAACCTTCCAGGCTTTTTATGTGCTTCAAGGCTGTGACTGAGCAATCCCTAGACCGACGACTTGCCGGTTGGTCATCAAAATATCTCTGACTTATTTCACAATAAAAAAAAGTCTGATAAAAATGCAACTGGCTATCTACAGGGTGTCCCTAGAGTATTGTGACTTAGTTTTTCCTCAAATTTAATGGTCTGGATGGGTTGGTATGGTCTGGAGTTTCAAACCACAGGGACCAAAAAAAATCGGACGCTATTATCGAGTGAGGCAAAAGTTCGTAGGAAAATTTAAACCTTATTTTTAATGACGAAATGTACTCTTTCCCACAAAGTGTTTGATACCATTGAATAGCCCTTTTTCTCTTCTTTCATTTCATATATAATGCTTAAGCGACTCTTTCGAAGCCGAGCTCTCCGTCGATTCGCCCCTGGTCGCCATCATCAAATCTTGTTCATGCACGAGAAATGATTCGATCTGGAGCAAACAAGGAACTCTCTAAACGACCGAATCCGTTGCAAGGATCCTCTTCCAGCAGAAGTTCGGATCATTCAGCGTGCTCAGAAGCCGAAACAAGTGATGGTCTGGGCCGTAGTCACCTGAACCGGTAAGACTCCTCTCTTTGTGTCGAAAGGAACCAAAGTCGATGGACCGGCCTATTAGGAAATGCTTCGTACAAAAGTGCTGCCGTGGTCTCGTCGTCATTTTGGTCGTCGTCCATGGACCTTTCATCAGGATGGAGCTCCATCGCATCGGGGGTCAAAACTCAGCAATGGATTCAACAGAACTTTCCCGACTCCATCAATGTCGACACCCATTGGACTCGGGACGATGGAGGGTGGCCACCGAATTTCGCTGAAGGAAATGTGATGGAGAAGAGAGTGTTTTCAGAGCCTCACCGAACCACCGCCGATCTCAAAGAGTCGTTGCAACGAGAATGAAGACGTCTTCCACTGGGTATGATAAAGAATGCAATTGATAATTTTCCATAACGTCTCCGTTGTCGTATTGCGGCCGAAGAGGGCCATTTTGTTGAAATAAAGTTATATACCGTTTAAAAGCTTTTTGTCTGCTCTTTAAAATGGTACCAAACACTTCGTGGGAAAGAGTACATTTCATCATTAAAAATAAGGTTTAAATTTTCGTACGAACTCTTGCCTCACCCGATGGTAGCGCCAAAAATCGCGTTTTTCGACTTACCGTGTGTATAATCCAGTATGGTTTTAAAAAGACCGCAGTAGCAGTTGCATGTTTAGTGCCTGCACCTCCCACTCGACCTATAGTGGTCGCCATAGACGGGGATCGAGCGATAGTGGAGTGGCGCCATCTCAATGCCGATAGTCCTTCATCCGACCTGATAACACCAGTTATTGGATATATGGTTGAATTTTTACTTGCTAGCTCACTCCTTTTTATCAATGATAATCTGTTAGGTGGAATACAGAAGTGCTGCGACTTCTGCATGGATGCCTTCTAACGACTATCCTGTGCCAGGTTTTAGACATCAGGGTTTCTTTTGCTCTCCTTTTCCTTGTGGCAAATAACTTACTCAAAGACAAGTTTCTAGTTCAAAACCTAAGACCAAATGGAGAGTACGAGTTCAGAGTGTTGGCTAAAGATGAAGAGGGCAGGTTATCAGCGCCAAGTCTTTCTTCTGGAATAGTTCGCATTCGACCAGCTGTGCCTACTAGATCTCAAAACCTCTACAATCCTGCCCTTCAGCCACCTGGGCAACCACAAGTGACTTTTTGTTCTTTAAAATTTCCAAAAAAATAAGACTTAAAATTGTTCAGGCAATAGATAGTGACTCCAACTGGATCTGCCTTCAATGGTCACCAGGTGCTGGAGACCCTATGGGTGAGGTGGGCAACCAGCATGTCTCCCTGCCTCATGTCGGTTATTTGTTGGAGAGAAGGGAGATCGGAGACCCTGATTGGGTCATTATCAGCCCCCATCAAGAGCAGCCTTTCCTAGTCGATAATCAATATATAGGTTGGTCAGTCTTTATTGCTTTTACTGGGTCGTTTGTTGCAAGGGTTTGTATGTTGTGTGTGCCGTGCTTTCTGGTTTGATTGATTGCTCCTATTCTTAAAACTTATTATTTAGTGGAAAATCTTCATCCAGACGCCAGCTACGAATTCCGTGTGTCAACAATATCTCTAAAGGATGGCTCTCAGTCTGCGCCTAGTGATGCTTCGGATGTAATTCGTCTCCGACCGCCGATCAATTACAATACTGTTGGCTCAAGTGTGAAGAAAGTGCCTGAAAGACCATCCCCTCCTGAATATTTGGACTTTGATGGTGGTACAAGTGTGACTCTGTGTTGGCTGCCTGCCCAAAGTCTTCTACCTGTTTCGGTTGGTCTTCATTTTTCTCGCTATTGGCTCGTAGTAAATAAATGGGGATACGTGCCCCCGACCGGTAGTAAGTGAACGTACTCTTAAAAACGGGGGCACCCAAAGTCCACATGCTATAGACTAAATCTATGATATCGTTGTTTGCATTTGTTTGGCAAATAATACTACGGCTTTTTTCAGGGCTACGAAGTGGAGTTTAGGGATGTGATGCAGGATGCAACTAGGTGGTTTAATCT
The DNA here is from genome assembly GCA_000981365.1 of Subanguina moxae. Taxonomy (NCBI): domain Eukaryota; kingdom Metazoa; phylum Nematoda; class Chromadorea; order Rhabditida; family Anguinidae; genus Subanguina; species Subanguina moxae. The sequence goes on along the minus strand of BBSZ01001239.1, from coordinate 4,359 downwards.
GACCGAGCAACTGGTGCGGTCTTGCAAGGCTACAGGTAAAAATTTATCCTGTTTCTGAAACGGTTAATTTTTTCTTACGTTTGTTTACAAGGGGTAAAAGAAAGCAAGTGGGAAACAAGATTTGAAATAGTTGGTGTTTGGCTTCTGTGAAGCACATGCTTAATGCATGAGTTATTTTACCTCTTTTGAAATCTATTGACTAAGAAAAAAAGTTTTGACGCTATTAGGTTATACTCCCCCCCCCCCCCAAAAAAAAAGTACTTGGCTTCTTGACCATTTTAAAGGTATGAAGGGCCGTATGGGGAGGGGAAGGGATAAAGAAAGAGCCACTTTGTAAGGAGAGCCTACTCAGATAAAGAGAAGATTGAACAATATAGTTTCCCCTACAGGGGTCTACCGGTATGCATGCTATTTTCATGCATCTAGAGCTTTTTCTCGATTGGTTTATGTCTCAGGTATGCTTGTGTGCGCATCTCAACTCCAAGCCCCGTCACCCCCGTAAGGGGGCTTGAGAGTTAGAGATGAGCGCACAGACTTAACTGCGAGATGAATTCGAGGAATACTCTTGATTATGCATCTAGAGGCACTTTTTGCCCTGGTTAAGTAAGGGAGACGGGTGAAGGGCCCTTCCAGTTAGTGGCTCCTATTACTCCCTTCTCCTCTTAATTCAACCCCTGTCTCCTCTAAGTTACTCTTTTTGCCTCTTTTTAGTGGCCCTGGGGGGTAGTTGGTGGTTTAATCCAGTAGAGTCAAAATTTTCTATTCACTTCATTTTTAGTTGGTTGCTTGATTCATGGACATCAGTATCAATTTCGAATTCTGGCTAAAAACTCGGCTGGATTTTCTCCTCCTTCGGATGCCTCTCCTCTGATCACTATTGGACAACCGCTAGTGAGTAGTTTGAGTGAGTAGAAATTTGTTGAATTTGGACTGTTATAGCATTGCCATAATTTTTTTAGAAGACACCAAATACGTCGAAGCAGAACGGCACGCCACAGTGGCTCTTCTTCAGGACGAGATGATTCGCGAGTCTCCACCTTTACCTGACAGAGATGATTCTCCTCCTCCAATTTACAGGCAGCCAGCTGGATCGCACTGTATGTTTTAGCCGTTTCGCGGTGTTTTAAGCAGTTCATCAATTTCAGTGCAATGGAGGGATCCAACACTAAAAGAAGTGGTCGACTACCTCAAAAGTCCGGATCAGGTAATGCGACTTTTTGTCAGTATTGCAATTTAAAAAAAATTATGAAGGCCGTTGTACAAGACGCATCCGGTTACCTGCAGCATCTCACCTACAACAATGATGCTATGAAGGAAGAGACCAGAAATTATGGTCGGTCAGTTATGTTAGTTGCGGAAAATTAACTTTTTTTAGAAAGAAGAGTTAATTTTGCGTCACCATTCATTCTATCTTCTTTCTCTAAATAACATAAAGCAAGTGAAATCTAGGTGGCATCCCGAACCTGATCCAGCTGCTGAAGGTGCCTGAGCAAAATCCTGAGATTCTAAGAAATGCATGCGGTTGCCTCAAAAATCTTGCTTTCGGCAAAGACAATGATGTGAATAAGGTATGTCTTTGCACTCTTTATAAAGATTGTAACGTATAGCTTTGTGCTTCCAAATTACCTAAATTTTAATTGGTCAGCTATGAATGAACCCTATTATAGACTTCATGAACATATTTTTCAAAATTCTTCTCTTTTCAGAAGTTGATCAATCAAAGTGGTGGAGTCAGGGCTTTAGCAATAGTCATTCAAAGAACTCAAAATGTCAATGTGAAGGAAGAAGCCACTGGAGCTCTTTGGAACGTTTCCTCTTGCGATGTAATAGTTTTTATAAACCCTGCTAATATTCGGTTATACAGTAGCCCATCATCTATTTAACGACCTGTTGGGGACCTATAAGGATTTAAATTAAAAAATATTTTTCTTGAAAAAGAATACATCAATGACAATTGATTACGGGCAATCCAGCTTTTCAATCCAAACAATCCAGCAAGTAGCTAGCATTCTTAAGATATTTGTGATTGGCCGACTTAGAATGTTTTTTCTTTGCTTCTTCTTCTTGTTCGATTGACCTGAAAATTACTACCTTGTCACAGAGAATTGCACATTTATTTCTCAAGTATCTTGCCCGGATTCGTCTTGCTGGTAAGTTTGTGCTAATCGGCAATAATTGCTTGCTAAATCAAGAGACGTTGTGTGAAGGTTTTTTACATGTTTTTCTAAAACCAACTAAACCGAAAAAAGTGTGTCTTTAAACCAAGACGCGACTTTAATTATCTACAGTCGACGGTCGATTTAACGATCACCCAAAGAGTTCGATCCACAGTTGGGTTCGACCATTTTTTTCATCAAATTTTGACATCTTTTGCCCATTTTGATATTGATGTCTCTAAGGCAAAAAATCGCAAGGATTCTGAATTTGCCAGTCGTTTTTCAAAAAGCCAACATTAATGCCTTTAAAGAAAGAACTCGATTTAACGGACTCATTTTTCTAAAAGGGCGTTTGTTAAATCGAGAGTTGGATTTTTTAAAGGTGAAATTGTTGAGTTATGTAAAAATGACTGGCAACTTCAGAATCCTTGCGATTTTTTGCCTTAAAGGCATCAACATCAAAATGGGCAAAAGATGTCAAAATTTGAGGAAAAAAATGGTCAGACCCAGTTGTGGATCGAACTTTTGGGTGATCATTAAATCGATCGTCGACTGTATATTCTTTTACAGGACCTGAAAGAGCCTATTTTGAACCAAGTCACCGAGTCAGTCATCAATGGCGTGGTCATTCCGTTCTCTGGTCTTTTCAGCAATCAGATTCAGGAACCTTCTTCTTCTTCTAAAAATTCCAATGTTTTCCGCAATGGCACAGGCATTTTAAGGTTCGCGATAAGAAAAAAATATTTTAATTTCTTAACTTGGTTATTCTAGAAACATTTCTGCCATCAATGGTAGTGCTAGAAAAATATTGAGAGCTGCTCCTCATCTTGTCGATGCATTGATTCACTTTTTGGGTGTCTCAATCGACAAAAATCAGCTGGACAATCGTTCAGTAGAAAACTGCATTTGCTTGTTGAGAAATCTCAGTTATAGGTGACTATTTTTAAGTTCTAAGTAGAGTAATGCGTTGATCATCATTTCATATTTTCAGAGTGCAAGAAGTGGTTGATCCAAAGTACGACCCCCATCGGAGCAGCAGTCGTCACAGTCTGTCTATTATTACTCCAAAAATTGAGCGCAGCAAATCAGCACCATCAGGAAGTCCAAAAACCAAGTCTAAAAAGTTTTTCAAGAAGTCGAAGAAGGATCCTGTGGCTCAGCCTATCAGCGATCCCGTTCCTAATGGCAAATCACTTGTACTGGCATAGACATTTAACCTAGAAAATCAGGATTATTCTCCATTTCAGGGAGCAGCTCGTCTTTGGCATCCAGAAACAGTCAAGATCTACCTTCGGATTCTACAAGAGTCTGCAGATTCAGAAATTCTGGAAGCTTCAGCTGCTGCTATCCAAAACCTGGCTGCCTGTCAGTTTGATGGTTCTGTGCTTGTGCGTGCCACAGTGCGTACGGAGAAGGGGTTGCCTATTCTAGTGGAATTGCTGAGACTAAAAGACGAGAAGGTGGTGTGTTCTGTTGTGACTGCTCTTCGCAATTTGGCCTTGGATGAGGTTATTTATTTATAGTCAATTCTTTTACATAGTGATTTTAATGCACAATATGAGGCTTATTTTGCGTTTCAATTTTTGAAATCTCACCAAAAAAAGGATGAGGACGATACTCTTTAATGGGGTCAGGAATTTTAGATTTTAGGTTTTTACAGTTTTCGGTTTTGCAGTCAACTCTCCCACTTAGGACGCTCCCACTTAAGGCAGCTTCTGCCTTTCCCAGCCTTAAAAAGTACGCTCTTACTTAGAAAGCATTAAGACTTTTTTTTTTCACAAAGCGCTATTCTTTAAAAAATTTCGTTTTTTGGTATTGATTTTGATGTGCCAATTTCTACGTCAATTTGTATCGTATGTTTGTTATTCGTTTTTTTCAGATCTCTATTCCTAGCAAGAAGAGAAGCGTCACAATTTCGCAGGTCAAGAAAAAGATCGGTGAAGCTTCACAGAACAAGAACTCGGAAGAGCTTTGAAAGCACTTCAGTCTTCCGGCGTCATCTATCCGCAGTATCCTCAGGTATAAGGTGACAATCCTCAAAGAAATCGACGAAGGTGGTGATTCAAAGCAAACAAAGAAGAACATACAAAATTATTCGTTGTTAATCATTAATCCTTTGCTAAGTGTCAGGCTTGTTGAAATTTGTTGTGCAAATAAATATCTATGGAGGATATATTCGATTTGCATTGTAACCACTCTCACT
>BBSZ01001236.1:0-20002 GCA_000981365.1 Subanguina moxae | reverse complement strand
AAAAGTGCCCAAAATCCCTCCAGTCATCCCTCCCGCCTTAAATTTTTTGCTAATATCCCTCCCGCTAGCGATTTTACGGGAGGGAGGCCAACCCTACTGTATAGCCGTTTCATAATTTCTAAAATTTTTTTATAATTTCTTTCTAGAATAATTTCTTTCTAGAAGAATGCCGAGCCAAGTGTAAAAATCTTTCAGAAAAGTTGGCGATAAGGCTGTTGAAGCAGACCAAGGACAAATCAACCTCGCACCGTATCCGGTATCCGAAATTTCCATAGGAGTCCTATAAATAAATTCAGCTCTAATCTTTTGCAGTTAAGTCACCCATTTTGCGCGTTGTTTTTTGGAAAAATATATTGAAAAAGATATATTACTACTAGGATATAGCCTTTCTTCCCCAAAATCGGAGCTACTCGGTCATAAAAAATGGAGTTTTCTAAGAGTGAAAAAAGAGGCCAAAATAGTAATTTAGAGGAGAATAGGGGCTGAATCGGGAGGGCAAGGGATTAATTTGAGGCCACTAATCGCAGGTAAGTCTGTGCGCGCGTCTCAATCACAAACCCCTCTCGTCACCGTAAGGGGGCGAAGGTAACTTGAGAGTTAAGATTGTCGAGGCATGACAACTTTTCTAGGACGTATTACATACTAAAAAGATGGCACTGAATTTTTTTTTGCATAAGAAGCATATCTTCTACTATTGCAGTTCAAAAGGTCCTAAGGATCACCATCTGTACACTGTTTGACGATAGAATATTGTCGTTATTGTTACCTACCTCCAGCAATTGGCACATCCAGCCAGGGCCAACACCAATAAGACGATCAGCAACTCGGAAGGCAGCAGGGCACTCATTCTACAGTTAACAACAACAGGAGCAAGTGTTTATTACTAAAAAAAGAAACAAATTATGGTCAAAGTTTTGGAGAAGGCATTTTAAGAAAAGAATAGCGCAACAATTCATAAGTTGGATGGGAGTCAAATTAGTGGGAACACAACAATGGAGCCAAATACTTTAGGGAATTGCGAGAGCACAAATTCTTTTCCGACTACACTGCAAGGGAAATTATATGAGGCATGTCCTCGGCTAAAGCAACCACCTTGGGGGTGTTGGTCGCCTTTTAACCAGTCAAAAATCATGAAGCTCATCACTGACTAGAGGGCAGCAGCCCTAAATGGCGAAAACAAGAGGAGGGACGGGTAAGTGGATTCCAGGCCCCACCCCTTATACTCTCAACAGGCTGTATAATGACGTTTGAGTTGGCTTCACTGAATCCAGCCCGACTTCTTGAGAACATTTAATATTATTATATTAGCTAGATGGTTGGTGGCTAAAATCCGTGGAATTTACGAGGTAACTTGGTTAACACTACTCATCAAAAACAGCACTAGTTCTTGGTTGGCTTATGCTGGCTAAACTTTTTTGGTTGGATTTGGTGCAAGAAAATGTTGTTATTGTAGCTATTCAAAAATGGTAGATGTAATAATAAAAGCTGGGTAGTATGAGGTCAAAAAAAAAACACCGCCCACTCATGCTAAATGACAATTTGTATAGTTATTGCTGGAAAAATGGTTATTTCGGCACATTTCTGCTGAATGAAAGAATTATTTATTATGAGTATTGAGAAAATAGTTTGTTTATTTCATGCCCGCTTAATAGAGTAAATACGGTAACCTCCATGGCTTTAGAGTTAGGGATGCGCGCACAGACTTACCTAAACTACTTCAAAAGTAGGCCAAAAACACGATATTGAATTAAGGGGGGGGGGGTGTACAGTCGAACCTCGTTAAACTGGCACCCCTAATTCAAAAAAATGTGTTTGTGGCATTGTGTTTTTGACTTATGTTTTGCTGGTGTCTTCTGTGCATGTTATATACCAAAATTTAGCTTAGATTCTAGGCTACGTTTTGGTATATAACATGCCCAGAAGACACTAGCAAAACATAGGTCAAAAACACAATGCCACAAACACATTTTTTTGAATTAGGGGTGCCAGTTTAACGAGGTTCGACTGTAGCTCTATTAGAGAGAATACGGTAAAGTAGAGACCGGATTTGTATGCCAAAAAGTTCTTGGGTTTGACCATTTTTTTTTAACTCAATTTTTGACATCTTTTGCCAATATCGATCTTGATGTATCTAAGGCAAAAAATTGCAAGGATTCTGAATTCGCCGGTCCTTTTTACACAACTCAACAATTTCGACTTAAAAAAAGACAAACTTCTCTATAACCATCACCTTTTTTCAAAAAGGGTGATATGTTATTTAGTCGAGCCTTCACATTTCCTTAATTGCAAATCAACTAGCTGTAGGAGCTGAGTCTCTGCCGGTTTACAATTCTTTCGGTTTACAATTCTTTTTTGTAGGCGCTGGGGACCGGGAAAAATATACGTTAAACCGAGACTGTAATGCCAAGCTTTACTGGTGTTTCGGTTTGTCTTGAAAAGAACCTATGCAAGTTTAAGTGTTTCCAAACCAACCAAACCAAGCGGATGTCCACTTGGTGTGAATTTTTATTGAGTAGGCCTTTTCTATTCTTGTTTGTCGTCGTAAATGTTGATTGTAGAAAAAAATTTTATTCTAACAAACATCAAGCAGAATGAATTCAACAGCAAATTGTGGAACTCAAGTTTCCACGGTGCTTGCAGTTGCTCAACAAATGTAAAACATTATTGTTTCGTGTGACAATGGCACAAGAATCAGCTGGAATGGGGTGCAGCATGAGATCATCAATCAAATTACAAATGAGCGGTGCTCTTTAAAACAACAATTCAACACTGGCTGGTAGTAAATGAATGCGGCTAAGAGTGTACACCCCGTTTTTCATAAAGCTTACTTCTCCAAGGCGTCTAACCTATGAGTGGCGCCTTCAGCTGTGCCATCTAACTAGCCTATTGTAGCCAGTGCGCCAGTCAGACTCAACAGCTAGACGCGTCCAGTGTAGCCAAAGTCTAAGAGAAGGTATTGAAACAGCAATCCAAATAAAAATTCTCACCCATATATGGCCAACAAACTAAATTGTAATGTGTATTCCTGGAAAATTGCTCTGTTCAATGAATTTCCACCACACAAAACCACTATTCACGCCGAAAAGTCGATATGTGAGTGTCAACAAGAAACACTTTGCTCTTTTATTTTATTTTCACTTACGTAATACTTCTTACACTGCTCTTGCCTGCCATTTTCTCTAACTTTTCTGCTGGAGATGGTTCAACAATTGAAAAAGGTGATGATGACTCATGCTCTCGCTCCCATGGATTCCTGGTCTAAATAAGAGAAAGAGAAAAACATAAAGGCGTGATTTATGGTCACGCACAGACCAAAACAAACCCAGTTCGGCCAAATAATCAGCATTTTCCAGTGCTGCTCACTTTATTTTTGGTTGTTGTTCCCTCCATTACCACTAATCCATTGGGTGGCTTGTTTGATGTGAAGAAAAAATAAGTCAAAACCCTTTTTTTATTGAGTTGATCAAAAGCGTTACTACTACTCTACTGTTTTTTTTTAAACTATTTTCAGACCCTAGGTATTACACTTAGGCATATAATTAAACCTATGCCTAGGTTAACTGTGAAGCGCTAAAGCTAGGTGAAACAGTGCAGAAGTTGGTTCACGGCTAACCTAGGCTGGTCTGCCCTAAGCCTTAGACTTGGCTAACATATTAAAATAAAACTCTTTTATTAAAAGCAAAAAAAAAGAGGGCCAAGGAAAAAAAAGCTGTTGGTTGTAAATACGAAGGATATACAGTCAAACCTGGATAAGCCAACATCCCTAAATTCAAAAAAATGTGTTTGTGGCATTGTGTTTTTGACCTATGTTTTGCTGGTGTCTTCTGGGCATGTTAGATACCAAAACGTAGCCTAGAATCTAAGCTAAATTTTGATATACAACATGCCCAGAAGACACTAGCAGAGCATCGATCAAAAACACAATGCCACAAACACATTTTTTTGAATTTAGGGGTGTCGCCTCATCCAGGTTTGACTGTATACTGTATACCCTATACATGCATACTTTTTCCATCTTTTTATTTCCCTCTTACTCCATCCACGTCATCAATTAGCTTTGTGAAAAGAGAGGTGAGTAGGCTTGTTGGCTGTCTCGACCAAAGGGTCAAAGAAGCACACTCACTCTCTCTCTTCCCTCTGTGATCCAGAGGTGGAATGAGTAATGCCTCTCCTGCTACACACAAATGATAAGAATTTGAAGAGCTTTGTATGCCAATCATTTTTCAATACTACTCTTGTTTCCGCTGCTGTCTTTTTTTTAGCCTTTTATTTACTTTTTATTAACATTTTGTTGACTCTACTTCAATGCACCCTCAGCACAATGTTTTTACGTGTGTTTCAACTCTTTCTTGGAAATCAAATAGTTCAATTTTTTCTTAGCGACCGACATTGTTTGTAGAGCATGACTTTGCCCATCCCTCATACGTGAAATGCACATGGACGACGAAAGCCGATAGTCTCTCTAAACAAACCAAAATTTTTTCAATTCAAGTGCTATAAAGAAAAAGAAACTAACTTGTTCCATCAATTCTTGATCGTTTTGTTTAGGGTTGTCGACGCGTCGAAATTTTCGACGCATCGGGTCGAGTCGAACGTCGACGCGTCGAAATTTTCGACGCGTCGGGTCGAGTCGAACGTCGAAAAATATCGACTTTTCGACGTGAAAAGTCGAAATCGACGCGTCGAGTCGACAACCCTAGTTTTGTTCCAGTGGGGGAGTTGAAAGCCGACTGCGTAGAAGGAATCTCTTCCTGAAATTCTGTTTTCGGATTTGGATTTCTGAAGTCTTTGTGCCTACTATAAACAGAGTTAACTATAAACACAGTTAACTATAAACACAGTTAACTATAAACACAGTTAACTATAAATACAGTTAACTATAAACACAGTTAACTATAAACACAGTTAACTATAAATACAGTTAACTATAAACACAGTTAACTATAAATACAATTAACTATAAATAGTTAACTAAAAAATTTACCCTACCCTATAATAAGACCCCACCCCTTTGGTTCGAATTTTTGTTCTTGGCATTCTGTTTTTGACTTAACTTTTCCAGATGATATCCTCTCACATACCCATGGCTTTTGTTTAGCTGTTGTGTCGTTATAGTTGTGCTATTTCTTTGATAGTTTAGGAAAATGACTGAGATCAGGAAGCAAGAACTGCTCGATGCTTTCGTCTGTCTATGTGTCAAAGAGGAAAACCGTGCAAGTTTCATTCTCGTCAAGAACCTGGGTCACAGCATATCCGAAAGCGCTTGCAATTGTTTGCTGTTTATTTGTCTGTTTATTAATAGTGGAATAAAGCTTTGCTAAAGTTGTCTGTCATTCCGCCTAGAAACCCAACTAAAGCTGGAGTTTTTCGATGGTTAGGGTCCAAGAATTTCTCTCATCTAGAATTTGGGAGGTAAATCGCCTGAGAGCTATCCGGAAGAAATGGCGAGAAAGCAGAGTGCCAAGAACGCGACTTTAAATCAAATGGGGTGCGACCTTACTAGAGAAAATACGGTAAGCACATATGAGAAGCCTGCTTTTCATGGATCAGCATTTAGTCTCAAGAAAAATTGTTCTGCATTTTGGTCGCTATTTGTTCAGCTGGTGTTTGAGAGAGAAATTATTGTTCCTACTGCTGGTACAATTTTTTATTTTCATTAAACTGTTTCAGGAGCTAAGCAAGAGAATTTTCTGTTTTCTAATTGATCAAGCTGATAGTGGAGAAGATTTGTTTGCTCTTGCACAACATGTTTTCCTTTTGTAAACATTTTAGACTTCGCTATTATATTATATGTGTTATAAAAATGAACTAAGAGTGCAGGTTGGGAGGGGGGGGGGAGACGAGCTCTGGTTTACCTCTTTTTAAGTTAAAAGGGCATAGTGCTTGGCAACCGGAAAACATGGCTGGAACAACAAAGCGCCCAGCAAGTGTCGTTTTTTGTGTCTTTGTGTTAACTTCTGCTTGGTTTTGTTGTGCTTGGTTATTTGCGAGCTGTAGTATCTCAGAGCTGTGACTCTCTGTTCTTCTAATATATTTATATACATCCTCTGCCGTCGCCACACTCGGTGTTTAACTACTTTTTTTTTTCAAAATTCGGGCACTGGCACTCGAGTCTTCTATATTCAAGCCGAGAGGAATCCACTCCAGGTATGACTTTTCATTCTATTATGCCAAACGCAAGACTCTTTGTGTGCTTAGGCTGTGCCAAAGGGTTGAGCCTGAGGTTGGATGCAAAGACAAGCAATGATGTTGGCTAATCCACCAAAGCAAGCAAACTGTCGGTCCAATCCTTTTCTGTGACTAGTCTGTGTGCAATGATGCTTTTTTGAGTCCATTGAAGCTATGCTCTGTTCCAACTTTTGTTTTACATCCCTGCTTAGGAGTATCCAGCAAGAAAAGCCTGTGGAAAAGAGACTGCAAATGGGTATAATGCGTTTAGTTGAATTTATTGGACAGTCTTTACTTATCGCTTGGTTTACCTACCCTCCGGATGGTTTACCCACTCTCAAGGCGGTTTACCTATGAATATGGGATGAGGAGGATAAGCAGCAAAGAGATAAGCTCTAAGGATTGTCCAATAAATTCCACTAAACGTATTCCACCCATTTGCAGTCTCTTTTCCACAGGCTTTTCTTGCTGGATACTCCTAAGCAGGGATGTAAAACAAAAGTTGGAACTGAATATAGCCTTAATGGACTCAAAAAAGCATCATTGCACACAGACTAGTCACACAGCAAAGGATTGCCTTTGGTGGATTAGCCAACGTCATTGCTTGTCTTTGCATCCAACCTCAGGCTCAACCCTTTGGCAAAGCCTAAGCACACAAAGAGTCTTGCGTTTGGCATGATGGAGCGAGAAACTGACCTGGAGTGGGGTCCTCTCAACAAATAAAGGGCTGTTGTTTAAACCCTTAATCCTATTGGATAAAGCCTTAGGCTTAGAGTAGGCCAGTGTAGGTTGGCCGTCAACCAGCGTACACCCTGCTCCTTTTAGGCCTAGTGGTTCACGGCTATTTCACACCAATACTAGACATACAATCAGCCTAACCAAGTAGACGCTCATTTGTTTTTAGTTTTTTTTTTTATATTTCTTCTGTTCTACTTGGATTATTTTAAGATGATTTATAGATGTCGACCTGTTGTTTGAGCGAAATTATAGAACTGAAGAAATAGCATATAAAACGGCATTTTACCCGTGTCAAACCTTCTTTCGAATACCTTCATTAGTGCAGAAAAAGGGTCTTCAGAGCCTAGAGGTGAGAAAGAAAATTCATGACAAGTGGACATCCACTTGGTTGGTGAATAGCTCATCCAATTTATAGACCATCGTGTATTATGTTCTAGGCTGTATTTTTTCATCAATCCCCGAATTAGAGAGCAGTTATTAGACAGGCCAAAAAAATGTGGAATAGCTACAGTTAAACAAACGCACCTACCACCCCCACCTCCCGGGTGGTATCGGGAGTCTGGTTACTGATATTGTGTGGACGGCCCAATCAAATTGAACCCAGGGGGGAGCGGCCATTAAATCGGGGGGTCGTCATATTGAGTGGTCAGTTTGACCTATTTTCCTATAAAACCAACCAAATTAGCTTCAGGGAATGCTCAAATCAAGGAGTCGTTAAATCGAGGGTTGACTGTATTCCAAGATAAAGAAAGAGACACTCATCCCATCAAATAATCCCAACCAACATTTCTGTCAACAACTTTATTCTTTTTTATTCATTTATTATTGTGTCTCTGACTCACCATTCCAGTGGCTAGGTGGCCAGCCAGGAAGTGAAATTAAAACCACCAGAACTGTAGTCACAAAGCCGACTGAACAGTGAGATGTGTCATTATTATGCTGTTGTCCGCCACCAAAAAAGTTAGCAATTAATCAATAAGCCGGGGGAAAAAAAAATTAATGTCTGTAGTGAAGAGAACAGTGTGATATCACTTGCAGCATAAATCAATTTGTTGGGAACACAAGGAGAGGCGACTCAAGTACAGCTAGCGACATACAGTCAGCCTAACAGGACTGATAAAGGAGGCAAACACAAACAAAACTTTTCCACAGCCATCTGATAAGACGGCGAGGGTGTGTGTGGAAGAAAAGAGAAAGACTGGAAATTGTTGTTCTTTAATGGAACGGTTTTTGTTTGCGTGTTAGTGCAACAGGGAGAAGTTGTTTGCAACATTGGTTCATCTCTTCTCACTAATTATACAGATCTATGAGTGAGTGTGTCCCAAAATAAGCAATATTTTGGGCTATTCAAGACAATGGCAGAAGAGGAAAAAGGTATGTGCTACAGTCAACTCTCCAGCTAACCACCTCCCTGGGGAATGCTCAACCGGGTCGCTCGGCTTAGTATTCAGTTCTAGGGCGCAAACGAGATCCCAGCTGTCGATTTATAAGAGTCTGAAAGAAACTTTACGCATGCCCGAACTTCTATTGGAGCACTTACGGAATACGCCACCCAGTGGATTTAACAATACAGTCGAACCGCGCTATAACGGAAACCCCGCCATAGCGGAATTTTTTTTTTGGTCCCTTGGATTCCGTTATAGCGGGGTTCGACTGTACAAATTTTTAAGGCATTTATTTACACAATCCAACTAGGAATCGAAACCTTGTAAAAGGAAGCCTTCCAAAATTTAGCCACTCGGCCACAAGAACTCACAGCCCGTCTCAATCTTATGGCGTATAAATATTAATATTATCAAATAGCGAAGTTGAAAAACTTTTAGGAACAAAAATATGTCATTTTTTTTAAGTTGGTCTTTAAATGTCTAAAATATCTGGGCAGCGTATTCTTTAATCGAGTGGGTGGCGTATTCTGTAATTTAGCCCTTCTATTTTTACGCATTCCGTATTTCCTTTAATAAGCCCCCCCCCCCCAAATTCAAACGAATGTGTTTGTGGCATTGTGTTTTTGACCTATATTTTGTTGGTGTCTTCTGGGCATGTTACATACCAAAATGTAGCCTAGATTTTTGAAGGGCATGAGCATGCCTCTTTAAAGAACAACTATTCTGTTTTGACTACTGCTCGTATATAGCATACTATTACCGTCGAAAATCTAACTAACCATTTTTTCAGAGCACAATCGGCTTTGTCCTTCGGCGCAGAAGATGGGTGTGAGCGAATTGCCATTGGAGCCGCAGAAACTTGTTGCTGTTGTCCTCTTCTTGGTAATTGCTGGCTTTTCCAATTGGATTGCCCTGGCTTACATACATGATTTTGTTGGAAGGTTTGATTTCTTTGAAAAAAAAAGTCTTTTAATTACCGGCTGAGGCAAAAGTGCCCTGACTACCGTATTTCTTCTAAATTAGAGACCGGATTCGACCGGATTAATGCTGGCTTTTTGAAAGACGACCGGCAAATTCACAATCCTCGCAGTTTTTTGCCTTAGAAACATCAATATCAAAATGGTCGGACCCAGCTGTGGATCCAACTGTTGGGCATACGAATCCGGTCTCTACTTCTAATTATGTAACGAACCCCTGAGGACAAGGCGAAATGTTCGTTATATCGAGGGTTTCGTTACATCGGGGTCCGTTATATCGAGGTTTGACTGTACCACATTATAAAAGTGGACGGGGACTTCTGCGTCACCCGGTACTACCCTACTTTCTCAACTTATCGCGAACTCAGAAACAATTTTTCATTGATTTGCAGGGATCCACTGCCAGATGTCGTCTTCACGTTGATTGAGGAGCAGCCGTGGGCGTTGGGTGTGGGCGATCTGATGGTAACCTTGTGTGCATTGGCATTGATCACTCTGTTCGTGTTGCACAAACACCGTGCCGTATTGGTGAGAAGAACGCTGTTTATTCTAGGAGTGTTGTATGCCTTGAGGTTGTCACTTATGTCGCTTCATTTTTTTTGACTAAACTCCGATTTGTTTGCATAGGACTGTCTGCATGCTGGTCACCCAACTACCTTCTGGATATGCCAACAATGAGGAGAAGTGCCGACGTCAGTTGAATAGCTCCGAGAGAACTTTTTACGTCTATGCACGCCGTATATTGGAGCAGACCGTTCATGTCGGATTTCAAGTAAGACCTTATCGTTGTTTCGACAGCCATTCTTCTGGGCTGAATAATTGGTGTATTTGAAGGACATTGAGGCGAGAATGTTGTGCGGTGATCTGCTCTATTCTGGACACACACTCATCATGGTGGTTTGCTGGCTCACCATTCACCACTACTTGCCCAGCTCAATCAAGTGGTTGCACCATGTTGTGAAGATGTTCATGTTGTTGGGAATGACTTGCATGGTTATGTCTAGGTGAGCGTTCTCTGTTGTATGTGCTCACCAATGTTTTGATGAAAATATGTTTTTTGTTGGTTTATAGGACGCACTACTCCATTGATGTGCTGTTTGCCTACTGCTTCTCGGTGGGTGTGTTCACGTAAGTTTGTTGCTATCTACTTCAACCCACGTGTTTGCTGTCTCTACACCCCTCTGTTTCAGCATTTATCACGCGTTTTGTGAGATTGATACCTACCGAGAGCGCAAGAACTCTATTCTTCAAGAGATGTGGATGATAAAAATTGTTTCTTGGCTTGAAGAGAATGTTATCCCGGGAAAGTAAGATTTTTTCCACCTTTTTATCAGAAATTTTTTAATAATTATTCTAAATTTAGAATCGAAAACAGATTGGAGGTCCCTTTCAGTCAGAAGATCTACAGAAATCTTTTTGATCCTATCCATAGGTCATGTCAACAACCCAAATCCATGGTTTTTCTTTTTTTTTAATGCAAAGTGATTTGGTAAACAAAAGTGTTTCAGAGCAACTCCTCATCCTCTGCCGTTATGCAGCCAAGTATTGTATAGAGTGTGGGGTGGACGTGCGACTTTCACTTGGTCGCTAACATATTCCAATCTTAATATACTCCCTCTTTTGTTTATATTCCTTTTTTCCTGGTTTTAAATGTCATACGCGTATAATTTACCGTTGTTATTGCTGTTGTATGTGCAAGCAAAGTGTGTGGACTGCTTCTCTCTTTTACCTGTTGCCTTTTTGACTTTTTTCCTGTCTAATGCATCATCATTGTTGTCCAGCCGCGTGTTCCTCCCCAGTTTTGTGAGCTATACTTTGTTGGGAACTACCTTTTTCTCTAATAAGCCCCCACGCACACACACATATGCCTCATTCCAAATAGTGTTTTTATTTTTTGGTAAAAAACCTCTCATCTCTCGTCACCACGGTCGGTGGTCAACCATTTTTTATGGCTCGACCAACCGACAATTGGGTGCTGACACCAGACTCAAAAATAAAGTCCTGAATCTCAGCTACATTTTTGAGTATGGTGTCAGTAGCCAATTGTCGGGTGGTTGAGCACTTTGTGACGAGAGGGGGAGGGAGATTAATAGAGGTTATACGGTAATCAGCAGCAAAAGGTGTGTGTGTGTGACTCATTTGCTTCCTATTTTAATAATTGAAATAATTAGCCAAGCTTTATTTTTATTCTACCTATTTTCAAGAACTTCTTTAAGCTTTTCTATGAAACGGCTATACCGTATTCTCGCCAATAAAACCACACCCCCTAATTCAAAATCGTGTTTTTGGCATTGTGTTTTTGGACTACTTTTTGGAGACAACTCCCAACCAAGTTAGCACTCAAATTGTAGCTGAAACAATAAGCTACAATTTAAGTGGTGACTTGCCTAAGACTTGTTTGGAAAAAGTAGGCCAAAAACACAATGCCAAAAACACGATTTTGAATTAGGGGGTGTGGTTCTATTAGAGAGAATACCGTATCTGTTGCTCCAATATTGCGGCGCAATCATTTGTTTGAATTGTATGTCAGTTACGTCACTAAGCCACCTACAGACGGGTATTTGTCTTCTTCTTTTTTACAACCAGAATTTTTTTTTTTTATGTTTAACCATGCAAATGATGTGAAAAAAAGGAAAGGTTGCTGGTAGATTGAGGTTCGCCAAAGTCGGAACAAACGGAATAACAAATTCCTATTTTTGGAGTCCTATTTTAAGAGATGGAGTCCTATTTCCGATTTTGGCGGACCGCAACATGCCGTGTACCCAAAGAAAGATTGTGTATTTGTACATAATTCCAGTTGGAGAGATGTTGACAAAAATAATAGAATTTTTACTTTATCTCTACAATGTAAAAATTTACACAAAAAAGCTCACAAATTCTTAGAAGATCAACCAAAAACACCTCTTTTTAAATGCAGCTTAATCAATTTTAGTTATTCGAACCTAAAAAAAGAAAAATCAAAACATTCAACAAGGAATATATAAAGTGAAAAGTTTGTAAGAAAAGAGGATGTTGCTTAGAAAGGCATTAAAAACAGGTCCACGGCGTTTTTATATCTGGTGCTAACACGTAAGTTTAGTCGCTTGACACTTTTTTAAAAGTGGTCACAAAACATATTGATTATTATCGGAATGATGGGCATAGAGGCATCTGATTTGTTTTGTGACATTGCGCCAATTCAAAAATTTTGTGTTGTCTTGAGCGGAAACTTGCAAAAGGTATCCTTTTTCAAACTTTTTTGTTGTCTTGAGCGGAAACCTACAAAAGTTGTCATTTTCAAACTTTATGTGTTGTCTTGAGCGGAAACTTGCAAAAGTTATCTTTTTTCAAACTTTGTTTGAAAAAAGACAGCCGTTTTTTGGATTCCGCGTCAAAAACCAGCCTTAAAAACATTGATTACGCCCAGGATTCTGCTTGATTTCTTTTGACCGCAAAACAGAATTTTGATTTGAAAACGCTTAGTTGTAGATAATATTGCGATTGATGAGCAGGCTAGATCAGATGGGGATGCCTTTCTATTAGAATGAATAGAATATAACCACTTTTACAAAGTGTCAAACAATCAACCTAATGCATTAGTATCAGCGTCCAAAATGAAGACACTGATAGTGGACAAGCGTTAGCATTGAGTGTTTCATGAGGTCGCAGGTGCCGCAACAACTCCTGCTGGCATTTTTTTATTCTTTTTGATTGAATCATTTCCAGCGACAATTTTTAGATGCTTACTTGACCTGTAGTCTTGGCATAAATTATGTTTTTACACAAAATGATACCATGTATGCGAAAAAATATGTATATAAATGCATGTAGAGAGTCTGACTAAAATACAGTGTCAAAATGTTGACACTTGTCCACCACCCAATCATAAGTCAGAGGAACTGACGTGAAATGCGCCCACTCAACTGTGAAGAGAGTGGAGTGCACTCCCATTAATTACTCATAAGTGAGTGAACACAACAAATAGAAACAGATAGATGATTTAAGACCGGAAGAATAGGTTCTGTATTGCCACTGCTATTCAATAATCCTGCACCACTCAGGCATATCTATCCTACCATACTGGATGTCCATGATGGTGTCGTAAAAGCGCTGCATGATGTTGGACTTGGAGGCCATGGTAGGTATCGCCAAGTTTTCGTACTGGTTGGTCTCTGGATTCCTGTAGAGGATGTTTCCCACTGGAGAGACCACGCACGCGGTGCCTGCACCAAACATTTGCAACATCTGGAATGTAGATAATCATTTCACTGTAGTTGCACCATTTGTTTGTTGTTTATGTTCCCAAACCCACTCAGGTAAACAGAAGATCTTGAACATGGTTTCCCTTACAGGCACCTACCCCATAAAGAAGCTCTGGCATGCATTCTATTTTCATGCATCCACAGCTAATGATTTATATCTTAGGTATGTTTGTTTGCGCATCTCAACTGCCGAAGCCCCCGTAAGGATACTTAATCCGGTAAAGTACTTTTCATCAGCTGACTTGGAATAAATTCATTTTCCTAAGTAGACTTTTAATCATTTGATTCAAATCACATGTCTTCCAAATGGTCCTCAGCAATTCAAACGTGCAAAAGTCGCATCGACGTGTGCTGCTATGCTCCCTTAACTGTATTTTGTTTACATAAGTCTCCCTTTATTTATTAGTCGAAAAGGTGTTTTGATTGGTGGTCTCCTTTCCCCACATATCAGACACACCACTAAGTAATTAGTTAAAACGGCGTGGTTCTTTTACATCTATTTCAGCGAAATTAAGTCAGCCCACGAGATGAAAACATTCGGCGTAACTAGGCATGAGAGACCAACCACGTGGTCAAACTACTTTCATTGGTATTTTGATAAATAAAAAAAAAGCAAAGAGGAAGAGAAAAGTGCTTTTATTTCGTTTCAAGGCTACTTTTCTCGTTACTTTTTTAGCAGAAAACCGTTTTCCGCTGCTATAAAACAAGTTATCAACGATATTTGCACAAAAAAAAAACAACAAACTGACCCTTCTTTCAGTGATGCTCTTGCGGACCTCTTCCATGGTTGGGTAGCGCTCCGTCACTTTAAATTCGCCCCATTCTCTAGCTATAGTCAGCAGAGAGTCGCGGGTAACACCCGGCAGGATGAGGCCGTCGGTAAGTGGGGGAGTGCACAGCTCTTTTTCTGCAATCTCATTAATTAAGTAGTGCAAAAAAAAAGTCTACTACATAGGCTTTTTGGCTTTCGTATACAATTGGCTATCTTTTTGCCTTGGATCCCCTGTTGATTTTTTATCGTCACCTCAGCTTCCCCTTTGTTGTTTCTTCGCACAAAGTTGATAGAGTTGCCACATTTATCACACATCTTTGCCGTTGACGAGGAATTTCAGCGCGTATTGATCAGAAAATGCAAATAATGTTCGGAGTCGGATGCTTGATCAATCGATGTTTTCGAGAACTTCAAAAATCTTCTTCACTGTCATTTTGCTGCGAATAAGAGTAAGGTAAGTAAAAAAGATAAAAACAACTATGATCTACAACATGAAAGATCAAAAAATCAACAGGGGATCAAGGCCAAAAAAAGCAGCCAATTCTATACTAGAGGAGGCTTTTTTCTCCACTCAATGTTTAACTTTTAGAAAAGCGTGGTCTGTAGCACACCTGATTGCTCTTTTTTCTTCTTGTTTGTGTTATTAAATTGATCTATGGTTTCTACAGTAAGACACACAAAATAGTTGCTGGTCTGCACGTTTTCCTACTTCAAAGCAAAATATTTTTGAAAAACATTTGAGAAAGTGTGTCTTGGCGATAAAATTCAACTAAAACCCTGAAAAATCATCACTTTGCTGATTGCTAAAAGTAAAGTTGCACACTTGATAAAGTGAATAAAAACTCATAAATTTCAGACGATAATCGTTTGAGATGATTAATCAGGTCAACGCGTGACAACCACTAAAAGAGAAGAAGGCGAACGACCAACTACGCTTTGTTGATCTCAAAACACACAATAAGGAACTTTTTTGATCTATTTTTGATCTATTAGCCATAAAAATGTGAGAATAAATATTCCTTGCACCAACCATAGGAGGAGCAAGCCGAAAAAAGTGGCCGAAAAGAATTGAGCAGAGGAGCAAACCGCCTTTGAGAACTTCAAAAACCAAACCAACTTTCTGGCCTTTCAATAGTTTAAAATGAGGTTATGCCATCAAAAAAAACGACCAACCTCCATCCTCATTAATCCAGTAGACGAATATGTTCATTGTGCCTGCTTCTGTCAGTTTCTCATCCATGGAATCTTTGAACAACCAGAGCACTTGTTGACAGCCCAGATCCGTAGCCAGTTTGGAGACCATGATTGTTGGGGCATAATTGCTGAACATATACACATAAACAAACTTCCATTTTGACTTGAAAGAAAACCATTCACCATCCCATCTTGAAGGAGCCAACGCCACCAGGAAAAGCACGCACATAGCTGGAATCTGCGAGCAAAGTTATGGGCTGGAATCCTGTAGGATAGTAAGAACCAGCTGGTCCTGATAGAACGAAAAGCTTGGCTTGTCTGGGATGAGCTATACCCAAAGTTGGCTAAAGATGGCTGCGAATTAGATTGTCAAAAAAGAATAAAGTTGACCACATACATCTGTTCCGATTATAGTCGGTCTCAGGTACAAGGAACTTGTATTGGAGTAAGGCACCCATTCTTTGTCGATTCTAATCATCTCGCAGACTACTTGAATTAGTTCTTCGGGATCAAAGTCCTACAAATTAGATGCAAATAAGCATTTGGGACGGTTGAAAAGGAGTTAAGTAAGAGTGCTTACGGGTAGAGAGGACCTGGCAGCTGTTTTTCTCATCCTGGCCATGTTCATGTCTGCTCTAAAGAGTCTGATCCTGTTGTCCACGCCTCGATAAGCTTTCATTCCCTCGAACAGCTCGATCGCATAGTGCAAAACCTGGAAAAAAAAAATTATCTGTTAGATAACTTTGTAAAGAAAAGCTTCTAGTAGAAGCTTTCTGTTAATGTTTTGGGTCATAGGTCACTTAGTCAATCACTTTTTCTTCATGACATACCATATTTCCTGTTAAAATATTTTCGTGAAGCACTCCTGTATGCAAAAAGTCTCACCCTAATTTGAAACAGAATGTCAGAAAGTAGCTTCTTTACTAAAATATGACCAACCTTCGCAGCCTACCGAGTCTTTCAACCTCGTGCCTCCTATTTTTGTGCTTCCATAACTCATGAGAAAAACTTGGCTCTAGAATACAATTGGCTGCTTTTTTTTTTGCCGTGGTCTCCCTGTTGATTTTGTTTCAAGATTTTATAAAAACAACAAAATCGAAAACCTTTTATTTATTCATGCAACCATCAAATCCAAAAATCAAATAAAAAATCCATTACAGTCAACTCTCGATATAATGTCACCCCAAAAAGTTCGATCCACAGCTGGGTCCGACCATTTTTTTTCCTCAAATTTTGACATCTTTTGCCCATTTTGATATTGATGTCTCTAAGGCAAAAAATCATGAGGATTCTGAATTTGTCGGTCGTTTTTACACAACTCAACAATTTCACCTTTTAAAAAGCCAATTCTCGATATAACGTCACCATTTTTGAAAAAGGGGTGACGTTATATCGAGGGGGGTTGGCTTTTTAAAAGGTGAAATTGTTGAGTTGTGTAAAAACGACCGACAAATTCAGAATCCTCACGATTTTTTGCCTTAGAGACATCAATATCAAAATGGGCAAAAGATGTCAAAATTTGAGGAAAAAAAATGGTCGGACCCAGCTGTGGATCGAACTTTTTGGGGTGACGTTATATCGAGAGTTGACTGTATCACACATAAACAATATGAATTGCGTATATTTTAGACATTTGCTCGAAGATTTTCTGCATGTAGTCCTAATGCTCCGCGCGACAATTTTGACGAAACACTGCTTCTGCTGTATACGACGCTCTGGTCCCATGAAGTTTCTTCATCTTGTGCTTCATTTTGCTGCGAATGAGAATAACGTAAGTAAAAAAGATAAAAACGACTACGATCTACAACGTGAAAGATCAAAAAATCAACAGGGGATCAAGGAAAAAAAAAGCAGCCAATTCTATACTAGAGCCAAAAACTTTGTCCCTACTGAAAATAAATGATCCAATTGTTTGAAGAATTAGACCGCTAATATCGCAAGTTTCTTCCTTTTATAGGTAAGCTGCAGTTTTTGCACGTAAAATCGTTGGTAAGCAATTGCATTTTCTAAGTGACACCATTGATTTTTGATAACACATTTTCAGTGAAAAGAAGTAGGTTACCTTAGCTCCAGGATGAACACTCAAGTTGTGAAGCGGCGAAATCTTGGGTCTTGTCCAGCCATTCTCCACCGACCAGTCTATTTCCATCATGTGATCAGCATAGGTGTGTCCAAATTTCAGGTTGTCCGATGTCAACGGCTTGGGCTGTAATTGAGCTCCGGAGGCGATCTCTACTTCCAGGTCTTTGAACTAAACAGAAGCGTATTAGTTAGTTGATTCAAGCCACCAGCATTCGCATCAACAATATCAACTGCATAAAAAACGACCCACATAGAAAGAAGTATGAGGCGATGTTTGAGGCACATGTATCGAAGGAATGGCGGCCAGTACTGCAGCTGAAGAATTGTTGACTGTAGAGGAGACACCGCGAACAGCTGTTACCAGCACCGCTTTCATCTGGCGAAAATTCTTCATTCCACAGAATAACTAATAGAAGCTTTTGATTCCTCTTTTCTACTGTAGACAAATAATAGAAGCGAACTGAAAAAATAGACGAATTAAAGCTTTCCACAACGAGTTATTGCGATTTACAGCAGTAAACACTGAAATATAAGTCTGTTTCCAAGGCTGTTTTATACTATCGCTGCTGTTGCTGCAGTCACCAAGACAAACCTGGAGGCGGGACACATACCCAACTAGTACTACTGTATTGCGAAACACACATACCCACTCATTTGTGCTCTTTGCTCTTAATAACAAAAAGCAGCTGGAATTGAGAAAAAAAGGGCGTAAAGATTGCAAAAAGTAGCCAACAAATAGTGATAAAAAGAACTGGACGCCACTGCACTATACCTCTCCTCCCAAATTTCCTTCTCTCCCCGAAAATGTGCTCCAACCCTCTTACGCACTCCTTATACGCTGAAAAAAAAACGATAATAAGCTGTCCGCCACACTTTTGCATAGTAAAAATCTGTTTTTGAGAAGTCAAACATTGCGATTTCTTGCCTTGGCCCGCTGTCTCCAAGGCATTGGGTTGAGTAATAATTAACGATCGCTTTTCAAAACATTTTTATTCAACGCAACGCAAAGTAAAATAAGATCAAAAACCTGTTTAAGTGATCCTTCTGGAGCTTATTCACCGTCTACTTCAATAACTGCTTCCCATTTGCTCGGTAGAGGATCGATAATGCCACGGGCGAAAAAATGGCAATCTTACGAGGCAATCCACGCTTTGATGTCGGCCACAAGCTCATCCAAATCGGCGTAAACTTTGCTCACTTGCCAGTTCTTTACACAGCGGTTAACGTGGTAGTCTGTGGAGGCCTTAGTAGGAGAATATGGCGGATGAAGCAGCAGATCCCATTCCTTGTATTTGATCGATTGGACCAGGCGACCCTCGACACGATGTAGTTCTTTTTGCACGATCTCTTCGAGACAATAGCGGCCTGGAGTCGGTCGAGTTGAGCCAGATTTTTACGCATTTTTAATCAACTAAATAGCGAGGAATATAAATATGGGGAAAAATCTAAACAAAAGTTTTTATGGCAAATACGAGAGCACACAGATATAAGGAGTACAGACCATTGGTCCAGGAAGAGGAGTGAATGTTAGTAGACTGGAACCAGTTCGACTACCATGCTCTCCAATAAATAGTGCTCGTCTGAAAACAGCCCACTCATTCCATCCACCTGCACAAACAATTTTTTTACCAGGCAATAAGAAAAGGAAAATAAAATAGGAAGAAATTGGTCTAAGAAGAGGCCACCTCGTGCTGACCCTCAAAACAAACGGCAAACAATCACAAGCACGAGATTTTACTGACATCACACAATTGTCTACTGATAAGGCATAGAGGTGACCAACACTTCTCTGAAAAGCCACGGAATGCAGAGTGAGAGACACACACACACACTTAATCTAAGAGATCACAACGAACTTTGATTTATCATGGGAAGTTGAACAAATACATTTATCGTTCTCGTATACAGCTAATTATGGTCCACATGTGATTGTTGGGTGTGCTCGCCAAGTAAACCATCAAGAAGTGTAGTTTGAAAGTCATAAGAATGATGAAAAAGGTAACTTGGAGGAAATGGGAAAAGTTAATCAACTGTTTCGGGAACTGCAACTACAGTATACGTTTCTTATTGGTTGAAGAAGAGACGGCAAACCAACCATAAAGCTTATGCAAAATTGCATCATAAACCTGTTTAAAAATGGGAGCAATTCAATTGAAGAGAGTAAAAATAGGTGTTTCAAACAGTGCTTTCATAACTAACCCTAACCCAATAGCTGGGCTAACCCTAGCTATTGGGTTGGTGCATAACTATCCGCGGTTTTTTTTTTTTCAAAAAAATTGTTTGTGGCATTGTGTTTTTGACCTATGTTTTGCTGGTGTCTTCTGGGCTTGTTATATACCAAAATGTAGCTTATAATCTAGGCTACATTTTGGTATGCAAAATGCCCAGAAGACACCAGCAAAACATAGGTCAAAAACACAATGCCACAAACAATTTTTTTTTGAA
>BBSZ01001232.1:0-18198 GCA_000981365.1 Subanguina moxae | reverse complement strand
GTCAAAGGATTCAAATCAAATACGATTAGAACCTTTGAATCCGGATTCAAATTAATCGAAAAAGTTTCAATAAATTTGAATCCGGATTCAAATTAATTGAAAAAGTTTCAATAAATTTGAATCCGGATTCAAATTAATTGAAAAAGTTTCAGTTAATTTGAATCCGGATTCAAATTAAATTTATCTTTTTTTTACAATTTGTTTGAATCCAAATACGGAAAAATATTTTTCGACGGATTCAAATCTTTTTAAAATTTCCTCCAATAAATTTGAATCCAATAAATTTGAATCCGCTCCTATTTCAAAAATCCGTATTTTTAGTGAATCCTGGATTCAAATTGCCAACACTGCTAGCCAGATAGTCAATCGAGCTCCCTTCCGAGGCCCTTTTCAAACGTTGATTTTTTATTGTAGTTCCTCTCGTCCGACAGGTCTACGTGTTTAAAAAAGGATTGGGAATAAATATACTGTTTGAAGTGCTTGAGATATTTTTATAGTTGGAAATCTTTTAGGCCAATATGCATCAATTTCGGGCCTCGTCAAATCACAAACAATTTCTAGCTCAGGCCGAGGATTATGCTGATGATGTCAGTAATTTTTGTTGTTTACCCTTTTTATAAGTCCTCAAGATGGCTTTGTTTCAGATTCTTCGCCATTCAAAGCATTATTTGCCTCATATCGCTCGTTTGTTTCTAGTCTCTACTTTCATTGAAGATGGGTTCCGCATGTGGCTACAATGGGTTTTACTTTGATTTTTTTAGTGGGTTGATATAATCTATTTGATTCCTCAGGAGGATCAGCGACAATTCATGCAGGAATCTTGGTCATGTGGCTGGTTTCTCGCTACTCTTTTCGTTGTTTTTAACTTCTTTGGCCAAGTGGTTCCCGTGGTTATGGTGATAATTTATTTAGAATCTCTTGTATTATCTTGTATGAATTAGCATGGGATGTTAAAGTGCAAAGTCTTTCGATAATTTCATTCATTTTAAAACTGCTATGCCTTTTTTTCTGTGATTGGAGTCTTTAAATATGTTTTCGCTAGTCGAGTCAGAATAGAAAAGCGATATTTGGTGTATGACTGCGAAAGGGCGATTTTTGTTTGGCCCATGGTGTGGCCTTTGCACCTATCAAATTATTTAGATGGATAAGGTCTTACCGTAAGGGGGAACAAACAAAATCTGTTCTTTTAAATTTATACACAAAGAATTTGAAACTTAAAGAGGTTATGACTGTACTACCGGATAACTCATAAGTAGCGGAATAGTTGTATTACTTTTAAAGTAAGCAAAATTAAAAAAAAAAACTTGTACTTTCAACATACTACGCTAATTAGGTGATGATAAGAAAAAAAGTGGGAATCGCTTGCTGTCTACTAGCTGGTGTTGTTGTCTTGCAAACCGTTGCTTATCACATACTATGGGATTTGAAATTTTTGGCGAGGTTTGATGTCTTAAAATTTTTTCCTGCAAACATTTTGCGAGCATACGTTTAGAAACGTGGCAGTATTTGGTGGGCTTGTCTTGTTGTATGCTGAAACTTTGGAAGAACGAAAATCTCTCTTTGCTGGGGTGCCACAGGTTTAACGTTATTAACTTTATAGCGTAACTTACTACTCACAAACTAAAAAATGCTTTTAGGTGAATGACCAAAACAAGCCGAAATCCTGGATGCTGTTGGCTGGTCGGATATTACTAGTTTTCATGTTTCTTTCTTTGATCCATTTTGAAATGTCCTTCGTTCAAATAGTAGGCTTTTCTGATATCGTCTAGTTAAACCTAAGCATTTTTTAGCTCGAGTTGGTTGTCGGCGTTGTTCTCATGACTCTCATTACTATTGGCTACAAGACCAAGCTTTCCGCTCTCTTTCTTGTCTTCTGGCTCTTTGGTTTGAATCTGTGGCTCAACTCCTGGTGGACTGTGCCCTCGGGTAGGCCTGTTTTAAGTACTTTATCCAATCTAAAAAAATCTATCTCAGATCGTTTTTATCGTGACTTCATGAAGTACGACTTCTTTCAAACCCTTTCAGTTATCGGCGGCCTTCTGCTCGGTAATTTTTATAATTTTTATAACGGTCAAGATTGCATCATTTTAGTTACTTCCTATGGACCTGGTGGAGTCTCAGTGGATGACTATAAGAAAAGATGGTGACGCTCAGCTAAATAGTGAAGAAAGAAAAGTATATTTGATCATTAAATGATACCTTTTCTTTATCGTATACTAAACATGTGGTTGATGAACCGTGTATCTTGTGCTCTTTTTGCGTGTTGACTCTTTTTATGATATAAAATCTGCAAAAGTTTAAATTTTGTCTTTACTGTATTGGTTTGTAGTCATGGTTCGACTTTGGGTGGATAAATTTATTTATTTATTTTTGAATTTTCAAAAAAACTATCTTTCTGGTAAGTCTCGTCATTTAAAAAGTTAGGTGCAGGTGGTTGTACTCAATTTATCTTTTTTTATCGTTGTTTGTTACTTGTTGTTGCTTTCTGTGTGAAATTAATAATAAAAGAATTTTGGTTTCTGTTAGACCTGTAAAAGTTATGATGCATTAAAATTGGAAAGAAGAGGTGCGTTTTAATATGAAAATGTGAGTCTTGATGCTAGAACATTCCTTCTGATTTAAGAATAATTTACGTTGACATGGTTTTTGAGAGAAAGTAAAAATAAGACCAAGTAATTCTTTCCGTTGCACAGCTGAAATTCGCTTATCCCCTAATCGCTCCATTTGTTGAAGAGGCAAAAGCCATGCAGTGTAATTGAGTCAACCTCTGGCTGGATAAAAGACTCGAACAAAGAGATGGAAAATTTAAGGTCTTCAAAGCATCCATCTTGATAAATGAATAAAAGTGGGTCCAACTCCTGCCGATGCCTCTAAAAAGTGAATGTGCCCTTAAGCGAGAAATTAGGTGCCCCCAACAGTTCAAGGAGTCTAGAGGACAGGAAGCAAATGCCAGTAAAATAATGGAGGCATTCATCTCAAAAGAAGAGGCGCTCTTCTGATCATCGCATAAGAATAGGTCGGAATAAAAGAAAGCAAGGGAAGTGTTGTTGGGCAAACGGCAAATTGGACGTATCCGGCCGGTTGAAGACACCAGCCTCTTCAAAAGGTCTCCCTCCACACACAAATCTTGGACACGAAGAAAAGCAGCGCTTAATGGATAAGGAGAAAGATGACTCCAGCCACAAGTCCCACCCACTGGGTTATGGTGGGCCACAAGATAAGGGCCAGTGGTGTTGGCCACTAAAATTGGAATTGGATGAGGTTTAGGCACTTTGAAGTTGGACGAGTGATGATGCCTTATCTCACTTATTCAGTCGGTTGGCTGCTGGTTGGATGAGAGGTGGAGAAGGAGGACTTATATGTCCATATGTCAACCCCAGAAGTGGGGTTATTGGTTGGATCCGGTGGTGTTGCCTGGTTCTGCTGCCAATTCTATTTAGGCTTTGATGGAGTTTGAGGAGCGTAAATTAATTAGCGGCCTAAAGATGTGCAACCCCTTTTATGGAAGATGTTTAGTGGTTTAGATGGGGTTGAGTGGATCTTTTGTTTGAAGGAGGGATTTAAATAAAGAAATGGGTGTT
Source organism: Subanguina moxae (assembly GCA_000981365.1). Taxonomy (NCBI): domain Eukaryota; kingdom Metazoa; phylum Nematoda; class Chromadorea; order Rhabditida; family Anguinidae; genus Subanguina; species Subanguina moxae. The sequence goes on along the minus strand of BBSZ01001232.1, from coordinate 14,617 downwards.
GTGAATTTTAGAGGTTCGGGTGACTTATGCGAGAAAGTGATTAGTAAAAACTGGCTACCATACAAATCTGAAATTAACTTTTCACGCGATATTTTCAATTTTTGTCAAAGAAATCTTTTATATTAAATTTCTTTATGTCTACAGCTACGATTATGCCTGTTGGACTAGCTTTGATAGAAATACTTATTTGACTTTGGGTTAAAATGAGCGGTGGCCTGTCCACTTTAAAAGTGGTGTTGATGATCATGCTGACAGACAGCACTGGCTTGGGTTTCACTTCCACTGGTGCCTGACAAATGGCTGTTGGGGAAAGGCAGCTTGTCTATCACTGGCATCAAGTTATGATTTTGGTTTACATTTCTTCTTCCTCCGTTTTTCTCTTTTTGTTATTTTTGGGTGTAGTGATTAACTCCCACTAACACAAGTCTCCTTGCTTTAGACCAATTGTTCGGGGGACAGCAATTGGTGGTATCCAGCCATAGATTGGCAATATCAATTTCCCGGTCGTCAACGTCAAGCACATGGCTACTGTTTACATGCTCTATTTTAGAAAATAAATCGACATTTTTTTTTCTAGTGTCTAGACCGATTTGTTCATTGCTTATTATGCTGGTTGTGTTTTCTCTGTTGAGGAGGCGATTATAAGAGAAAAGCTGCTAGTTAGGAGAAATGCGGTAATTCGAAATTTCACAGGAACCAAAATCTAAAAACGAGGTTTAATTTATGATTTAGTTGGCTGAACATAATGCAGTCAAACCTCGCCAGGTCGATAATCCCACTAAGCGGACACTATAAGGCCAGTCCCCAGGGTGTCGAATTACAAAGGACTCTCGCGAAGTGTCTCGCCACTTGCGAAACTATAGCTTAAAATGTTTGCCGTAGTCGACTTACTCGTCACTTTCTCTGATTTCGATCATATGCACCACAAGTTCTTGTATCTTACCAATTCGTCATTGAACTTATTCGGTGCACCTGCAGCTTCCTAGAAACAAACAAGTAGAGGACATTGGAGTTTGCCATCGGCACTGATTGCTGGTTGGGTTGTAAACGAATGACTAGTGGCCTGTATTCTCTGTGCAATCACTTTAGTTCTTTTTTGTCCCTTCAAATCCATAGTTCTCCCTGTTATCGTCTCCAGATTGATGCCTTGATCCGTTAAAACATAACAACAGTTACCGATTATTTTGTCGATCATGTGGACGTCTTCATTGCCCCAAATTTTAAAAAGTAAGTCGACTACGGCAAACATTTTAAGCTATAGTTTGCTTTTGCGAGACACTTCGCGAGTTTGACTCTATGAGTTTTTCTTTTCTATTATAGGAATCTACTACTATTCACAGTTGTAAAGGCTTAGCCAACCACACTTTGTCTAGTTTATTATTTGCACTCTGTTGGTATGCCGACCACCTGTGGCTTTCCCAATTGCAAATTCCGGTCCAGATACCGTGGCCAAGAGGACAATCGCCATTTCTATCGTATCCCCAAGCGGCCCACCCAGTTGCGCCAACGATGGCTGAATGCAATTGGACGCACTGAGGAGACGGTAGTTAGTCAAGTAAGTGGATTGTTAACTGGCTTTGCCTGCGCAATGCAACAAAAGCCAATTGTTAGACCCTTTTTTGGAAAAGAACAAATAAAGAGGATATACGGTAGTGGACAAGAACATAGGTGACAGAAAAGAACTGAAGATATTATGTTTAGTTGCGCATCTGCTCAGCCCACTTTGCAGATGGAGAAAAGAGGGAGGGAGACATACCCGTGCCCGACCCTATGGTAGGTGGGGCAAGTTGATTTTTTCTATATTTTATAGACAGAAAAATGGCTGAAGTGTATTCTACAACGAATCTTTTGGTTGTATGTCTACAAAGTGGTGTATGTACAGTAGGACATCCGCAACATGGTCTACGACCCGGGTTTAGAATGGGACCTAAATTGTTTCCAATAGTCGTCACTAGGGTTGGCCACCCGCATTCCTCCTTCCCGCTGGCGAAAAGTAAGAGGGAGGCCATGCCTAATCATTAGATGAATTTTCGAGCTCATCAAACTACCAGTTTGCTTGGTACACAATGTCAAACGAATGACTTTACAGTTGGGATATAATAACACTGAAGTTCTTCATACAATATATTAGTATATATTAGCTGGACCCTCCAGTGTTCATGACCCTGCCTCCCAAGGAGCTGAGAGGAGGCAACAACAACTCCTCCGAGCGCATCCAGAGGTTGGCGGCCAAGAGGAGCAAGTTGTTGCTGCACCACCACAGACTTCCTTCCAATGCTCGTGAGCACCTGTTACACACACAGATGCTAATTTTAGTTATATATATGGTCATTCTAGACAGAAAAAGGCACTCCATACGCATCAATCGGCATTTCGGCACCAACGAACACACAAAAAATGTTGGTCATTCTTCACTGGATTTAGAGCCTAGAGGAGTGCAGTCCGTTTTCCAGAAGGCAGAAATGCAGCAAAAAGATTCTGGTGAGTGCATTTGGTGAAAAATAGTTTATTTAGTTGTTGAATTTTTTATTTTCGTAAGAACTGCCTGGTTAGGTCCTTTTTTGGAGGGCATCTATCCATTGGCAATTGTTTTTGAAAGTTTTGGTTTAGTTTTTTAGTGACCCTATCAGAGTTCGGGGTTAAAATTAATTATAGCTGTTATAAAATTTGGTCTTATCCTTTTCCCACCTAAGTCGGCTCTTTTACCGGAAATCACCGAAATAGACAAGTGTTTTCAGTGGTTTCTGGACTTTTTTCAAGTTTCCAATTTTTGCCAGTTTTCCATCCAAAAACTTAATGCTATTCAGTTAATAGCCTCTTTTCTGTATTCAAAGTTGGCGTTGGAGAATAGAGAACCTGCTTTTCCAGTGCTGGCATAATGTCTGTTTTAAAATTCTGGAAAACCTAGAATTACTAATTCACAGATGTCAACTTAATTGCCACTTACCCTCATAGTTAACTTATTTTCAGCGGATTCTACAGTCAATTTCCTTTCCAGTTGCTCGCCTGGAGTGCCCTTTTTGTTGGCAGAATTACCTGGCCAGCTGGTTGGTGGTGGCAACAGTCCCTTGCAACAACCGCCCCCACATATACGTCCTTTCCTTAACTTGTTCGGCAGTAAGCACTGTTTTTGGTTTTTAAGGTCATTTTATTTATTTTTATTGGTTTTAAGTGAGCAAGCCGAGTATTACCAACTCTTCTGGGCAACGCCCGTTGGTTGCCCTGTTGGATGGCAGGGACTGTTCCATTGAAATGCCTCTTCTCAAAGATGTCGCTACAGTCGCATTTTGTGACGCTCAGTCCACCACGGAAATACATGAAAAGGTGTTTGCTTTGTAGAGAGATTTTTTCCCAATAGTTAATTGGGTTTATAGTTGACCATAAACGTATAGTTGCACACCACAGTTAACTTCTTTAAATATTCTTACCCAAAATATGAAACTCAAGAGAGGGGATGTTATTACTGGGGCTGACGGATTGAAGTTTTGAAAATTTGGTTTTTTTTTCGAACCAAATCTCTTCGAAACAAACCGAAGCTTTGCCAACCCTAGTTATTTGAGAAAATACCGTAGTTGACTATTTATACAGTTAAATTTTCATCAACTGTTCCCATAGTTAACCTATTTCTACATAGCTAATGGTCATAGTTAACCTCTTGTTATTGCAGGTCCTGAACGAAGCAGTGGTAACTTTAAATGTTTAACTTCTTCTCCAACTTTTAATGTAATTTGTGCAGGCGGCTCTGCTGTACCACTCCATAAGCCTGTCAAAAGAAGACCTGATGAAGTTCAGGGCTCTTAAAGTGGTGGTCAGAATTGGCTCTGGAGTGCACAACGTGGATTTGGCAGCAGCTACCGAATTGGGCATAGCCATCTGCAACACCCCAGCAGAATGTGTAGAGGAGACTGCTGATTCTACTATCTCCCTTATTCTCAACATGTACAGGAAAACTTTCTGGATTGCCAAGGCTGTCCAAAATGGTCGACAAGTAAGTCATTTCTAGCAAGTTATTAACGGTGTTTTCTAGTGCTTTTTCAAAACTTCCATGTGTTTTTCATTAATCTGGGGGCTTAGAGTCGAATGGGAACATCAGAATTAGAGAAAAATCACGAAAAGAGTCTAGCAATATATCGACAATTTTCTCTGGTTCATGTTCATTTTTTCTTTAGGCCAACAACGTAGAGCAATTGCGAGAACTGGTGGCTGGCTGCACTCGCATTCGTGGCAGCACTCTTGGACTGATTGGCCTGGGAAGGGTGGGTACTGCTGTGGCCATAAGAGCCAAGACTTTTGGTTTGAAAGTCCTCTTCTACGATCCCCACTTGCCCAATGGTTGCTTTTGAATGACTTTTTTCTCTTTTAATCTCTACTTTTTCTCCTTTGATTTGCAGGCATTGACCGAGCTCTTGGAATCGAACGCTGTGAAACCTTGGTGGAAATATTGAGCCGTTCAGACTGTATTTCCCTTCATTGCCCTCTATTGCCAGAGACCAGATACATGTTGAATCAAGAGAGCATGCAAAAAATGAAGTTCGGCGCTTTCCTTGTCAATACTTCTGTATGCCGCTATTATAATAACTCTCAAATGCTCTGAATCTACCAAACACGGTAATTAAATTTCAGGCTGCTGAGTTGGTTATGAACAGCGCTTTGTTGTCGGCACTGAAGACTGGCCAGGTTAGGGCTGTGGCTTTGGATATATACGAGAAGGAATGTGTGGATGATATATCTTCAGGTTTGTTTATAACTTTACATTCAGCACATTATGTTTGTCTTTGTCAAGCTGACAGCCTTTTCTTGTTCATTGGGGACGTAGTGTTATTCCATTTTAGAAATTTTCGCCCAAATGCCGAATGTGATATGCACACCGCATTGTGCTTGGTTTTCGGATGAGTCTTCCAAAGAGTTGCGAGTTTCGGCGGCCAAGGAGATTCGACGAGCTTTGGTTGGTCGAATACCCCAAGACTTGGTCAACTGCATGAACAAGGAGGGCTTGTTGGCAGCATCAGCCAGGAATAGAGGTGTATGCGACTCCAAACTAGTCATCCATCCAGCAGCCAAACACCACTTGAATGGAGTACAGCAGCATAACAAACCAACATTTCCACCCCATTTGGGGACTACCAACACTGCTGCACCCCCCACTATTGCCCTCTCTGCTAGTGATCCCTTTGCCGCCTTTGCTGCAGCTGGGATGCCCACGGATGGTGAGTTTTTTTTCGGAATAATGCCTAAACTTGTCATCTTTATTGCTTTTTGAGCAGTAAAAAGATCGATTGGACTAAGAAAAGTTTGGTTAAAGCTGAAGGTAGACAGAAGTCATCAATGCTAAGTTGGCTCAAAATAAAACCTTATTTTCTAAACTGTTTCATTTCATAGTTAGCTATTTTAAACTAACTGCACAGTTGTTGACTAAACCAATTACCTAAACCACGATATAGAAAACTATTTAAGCGCTAACTGCCTTCGGTTCCTCCACCGAAAACAGCATAAATCCACTCAGCTACCAGAACTTCCTGATGTCCTTGAACCCGATCCTGCTCAACAATACCCTGATGCACCAGCAGTCCCAACACCAGCAAATGCATCCCTCCTCCATGGCTGCAGCCATCGCGACCAGCAACTCCAACACACCTTCCATTTACGACTTTGGACAACAGGCACACAACAATCTGCTCCAGTCCAATATGCACACCTCAAGAGTGAGTGCATTGAATGAAATAAGTTTGAAGGAGATATATTTTTAGAAGGACTCTAGCAAAGCCAGACACATCAAAAAGGAAGAGCAATTGGGCAGTCGATCGCCAACCACATCTCCAATGCCCAAAAGGTCCAACCAATCAGCTAGTGGTATTATGTTCAGCAATGGTGAGCAAAAAGAAACGGAAGCACAACTCCTATCCCAACAAAAAGAGTCTTCTGTAAGTCTTTTTTGTAATTGTAACTTAGGTATTCTCACTGTAGGGATCGTTCATTTTTAGCCGCATGAAAAATATTTTTTTGCTAAATTTAGAAAAGTAACAATAACAGGATAGGACCATTCGCAAACTGAGATTTGCGAGTGCACGCTTGCGGACAAATATTTGGGGTATTACATTTGCAAATTTGGCATTTTCGCTGAACGTTAACCAACTGCACTGATTTTTCGTAAATGAAGTTAATGATAAAGAAGTTACTTCAGTTATCGAAGAAGTAACTTTTTATTTTATTCAAAAACGATCAAACTAAGCATTTTTAAAACCTGCTATTATACCAAAGAGAACGGTCTCTCTGACCATCTCTGTCTTAGTCAAACCCAGGGTTTTTAAAAGACACATTTTGGTGAATAGGCGTTTGGGTGATACTTTTTGCTTGTGGGATTCTGAGAGAAGTGGTAACAAAGCGTCCTTGGAGCTCCGCCTCGTTGTTCTTTTCTATTTAGCAATATCAGGTGTGTTGTCATGTGTTTTGCTTCGTGCGTTGTTTACTAGGATCTGCTGGGTTGTCTAGGCTGAAGTCTTCAAGGCATTGCTCTCTATCAGGGATATAATGGACTGAGATTGGACATTTGTATCTTATTTCGTGTAGTAAAAGCTTCAGACTCCTACCGGCTCTACCCGAGTTCTTCAACCGATAGTTCTCTCTTCTTCCGGTGATTCTTCGACCGGTAGGTTCTTCAACTGGTGAATTATTCAGCTACTTGTTCTTTAATTGGGTAGTTAAATAACATCTTTATCGATCAGGAAGCTCCACACCGTCCACACTCACTCTGTTGGCTCTTGAAGTGTTTCGTTTAACATTTGAAGTTTAACTGTGATTGCGAGTCTTATGTGCGTTTTGACAAGTTAGGTGGGAATGTGAAGTACGGTGCTAACTTCAATATCATCTAAAATATCAAAAAGAATTTTTTAGACGTTTTAGTCATACTAACTGATGAACCACCCAGTTGAAGAACAAAACTGGTTGAGGAATTACCGGTCGAGAACTTTCCAGTCGAGAACAAGCGGTTGAAAAACCAGGCAGAGCCATCCTATTTTTTTTTGTTCGATTTTGCCAAACAAAAAAAAATGAACATCTGAATTTTAGCAGAAGCGGAAATTTTCAAACGTTTCTTTCGGCTTAGAAATACATGATTAGTTCGGCGTGAAAGTGTAATACTGTGTCCCGATAAAATATTTCTAACACCTTTACTTTTCTTCTAAAATTTTTAAATGAAAGTCGAAATCAGGGTGAAAGTATTTTATTGAAGACGCTGTTGACCTTTATTTTTTATTCTTTGATATTGGGAACACAGCGTAAAGAGTGAAAATTTCTGTTACAGAGCAATGGATCTCCAAAAGCATCCAGTCATGAAGCTGCTGAACAAAAAAGTGGAGAAACTTTATTCGAGGCAAACGCACAGCCCTCGCCGAAACCTCCAACAAATGCAGTAGGCGAAGAAAGAATTTCTCTACAAATTGAAGAAGAAAAGGATGAAGTGAAAGTATAGAATGCTTGAAATGAATGCTCACACATGTAGTTTGTGGTCTTTGAAGTTGTTTCATGAAATGTTTCGTCGGTCTATTCTCTTTTGTAGTTGTCCTGCTATCCATAGTTCGAGCTTTAATCTAATTACAAAAGTGCAAGGAATTTGTTTCCCTGCTATTGTTATTGCTTCATTTTAAATCACCTGATCATTTATTTGTCCAAGCTGTGGAAATTGCCCAAGTTTGCTTATTTACCACCACTGCTGTAAGGTTGTTTGTTATATCAAAATGCAGCTTAGCTTCTTTGTTTTGATTACAGTCGACGCTCAATTTGATGGACCCCATTTAACGGACAGATTCCATTTAACAGCTCGATTTAACACACAATCCAATTTGGTTTGGTTGGTTTTCAATGAGATTCAGTAAGAACAAAGCCTGATTTAACGGATGCCTGAGCTTGGTCCCTTAAAGTCCGTTGAATCAAGCGTCGACCCTATTACAGCATTTTGGTCATGTAAGACTACTTAAAACAGGTATAATATAGTAGTTATGTGCTCTCATTGGTTATGAGTGCATGTGATTACATAAAGTAAATTAAAGAGGCACTTTTGTGAGGTAAATATAGTCTCAATCCTGAAGTCTGTCCTATTTGTCAAACATTAGCGTTAATCTAACTCGTTTTTGTCCGATAAAGCGTTTGAACAAGGAAAACAAAGCAAGCAGACTTTAAGGAAACAAAAAAGCATACCATATGGAATTATTAAAAATAGAGACATTTGGCTTTCTTTGTCGGGAAAGGTAATTTAATCTGGTGCCTGTTACTTTTTTTAGTGAAGAAAAGCAAGATTCCGAGCGAGATTTCAAAACAAGTTCAAAATTTTCAAACAGAGAATTTAACAATTTTAAAATAAGAAAAATTTTTTTTGAAAATAAGGAAATCTGGAAGGCTCGCATAGGGTAAATTTTTTGCAATAAGTAACCAAAAATTTCAACATAAACGTGATCCATTTGTTATCACGTGGAAATTTCAAAAAGTCAATTTTTGAATTCAAACTTTCGAATTTGAAGTCGCGCCCAATCTTTTCAGGAGCAGTTTGGTCGTGTTTCAGCGAGAACCAAACAAATTCTTATATTTGATATTTGTCTAAACTTTTGTGCGCGACAAAAAGATTTAATTTAATTTGTTTCTGTTTTCGCGCGACGAGCTCCTAAAATTTAGGAAAATGTCGCGCGATAAATTCCTTTAATAAAGAAGTAGTTAGATAAATCTTTGAAAATATTGGATAATTTGGTATGATTTTTTTTTTTTGATGACAATATTTTGAGGCTAAAAGTTTTAGCTCAAATTGTGTCGCCCACAGCTTTTCAAAACGTGAAAAAAGGTTCACTTTGGTTTTCCAGAAAATTTTTGCAGGAAATTTAAAAATTCTTCTTATTTGACTAGAAAAAATTAGTTCCAAACTTTTTTTTAATGGCTTCTAGTTTTTAGAACTCTGAACTCTCCAAAATCTATCGGACAGGTCTGTAGAGGAGATTCAGCGCTACATTTTGGTCTAAAAATCGTTTCAAGCCATGCGACTTTTCAACATTTTCAATTTGATTGAAATTTTGTGTAATTTCAGAGCTTTAGATGGTGTCGATAAGAAGGACCTATTCCAAGTTAGTACAGTTCTTGAAATCGCGATCTCAGCGTCGGGCATCAGTCAAAGTACGATGGGCAAAAGCAGAATTACATAAAAAAAGGCAAAAAGCAAAATTCGAGCGAGAAATATTTGAATGAAGTCTGTTCGCAAAACCAAAGCAGGTAAAGCGCTTTATTATCTCAAAATTAGCGGCTAACTCTATCCTGGCTTAGCTTACCTAGCTTTGTGTAAACTATGTTGTATTTTAGAGAAGCATATCGTAGAACTACATAAGTTTCAAGATGAGCGACTCGACGAAATAAAGGCGCCTTCTGAATTGGTGCATGTTCTGATGTTGAAGCCTCTTCCTCAGAGGGGTCCTACTGTTTTAATTGCTCAATGGGATCCTGAAGGTATTGCTTGTGATATTCCCACGTGGAGATCTAGCTTTAGAGATTTCTTTATAGATACAAAGCGTGTTGAAAACAAAGCTTTACTTTCTACTGCTCTCCGTTGACCAAGTAAATCTTTTTTCTTTGCCACTTGTGTGTGAAATGCGCTTATTTTAGAAAAGAAGATGTGCAGAGTAAAATCACGCGATGGATTCCCCCAGATTAGTTCCGTTTGTTTGTCTGCTTTCGTTTTCTGCTTTCCTGTGTGTTATGCTTTTGTAAACACCATATGTTAATGTCAGTGGCAATGTGTGGGAGGCAATATGCAATTTGAATTTCGTGGGATGCGTTCGTTCGGTCTGGTTGCTGAAACCTGTGAGTGAAGAGCTTTATCAAAGTGCACGTTCTTAGTTATTTTACCGTTTACGACGATGTAAATTTGTTTATGTTGTAGTAGCTGCCAATACTAAGCAGTTGTTCATCGGGCATGATATTGATGCAGGAGAACTTTGGTCTTACATAAACAAATCTATCGGGAATGCGATGCTAGGAATATGTGCTTCTCTTTCCGAATGGGTCCTGTGATTGGACTCGATGAAGAATAGTTGGCAGAGTATATTGCTGTAATTAGTGTTACACGTATGCCATTATAACATAGAGGCCATCACTCAATTGGGTCAATACGGCTGTTTCATTAAGGCCCCTTCTATACTTCCGCGAAACAAGTTTAAATGGGTTTTTAATGGTTTAACCAAAGTCTGGCGAACATTTTTGTTACAAGAGCCCTTAAAGATACTTTTAAAAAGTTGGGAATTTAGGCCATTTTACGTTTGCTTCGTGACTTTTTCAGGCAAAGCGCACGAAACAAACGTAAAATGGCCTAAATTCCCAACTTTTTAAATTTTTTTTGGCTCAGAGACCGAAAAACGATTAATATTATTAATACGAAAAACGATTAATAAAGCTCTACCACTAGATCACCGGATACACTTTTTTGGAAAGTAAACCTTTTTTCACGTTTTGAAAAGCTGTGGCATCTCATATTGCCAAAAAATAGCTGTCATTTTGTTATACTAATATAATGGAGCAGTTAGACTTGAGTTTTTGCAATATATTTTTATAGAACATTTCGTCTCTAGTATAAAAGTGGTTTAAAAAAGAGCCAACATGTCGTATATGCTCCCTCATTTGAACAATGGTTGGCAGGGTTAGTCAAGTTTTTGCACATATGATTTCTGAGAGCGCTTAAAATAATTTCTATTTAGTTGACCAAGCGATTTTGGCAGAGGAAGATCGGGTGGTGGTTATACGCTTTGGACATGACTGGGATCCTAGCTGTATGCGAATGGACGAGGCTAGTTTTCATTAATTTTTTTTATAGAACTGAAGGTGAGAACATCAATTACCGTAAAACCTCTAATAATACCCCCCCCCCTAATTCAAAATCGTGTTTTTGGCATTGTGTTTTTGACCCACTTTTTCCAGGTGTCTCTCAGGCAACTTACTACTTAACTTGTAGCTTATTGTCTTAGCTACAATTTGGGTGGTAAGCTGCCTGAGAGACACCTGGAAAAAGTGGGTCAAAAACACAATGCCAAAAACACGATTTTGAATTAGGGGGGGGGGGTATTATTAGAGGTTTTACGGTACTATTTTTTAAACTACACCTTTGCTAATGTATCACTATCTAAAGACTACTTGATCTGAGCGTTTGTCGAATCAATACGCTAAGAAATTAGATCTGTGATCATAATATTGTCTCATCGAGATAAACTACCAACAAATAACTCTTGTGTTGTTTTCAGACGCTCTACAAGGTGGCCAACAAGGTGAAGAATTTTGCCGTAGTCTATTTGGTCGACATCAGTGAGGTCCCGGATTTTAACAAGATGTATGTTTTTATACAATCTTCTAATTGCGAATCCAAATTGTTTTCTTAGGTATGAGCTTTACGACCCTGTCACTACAATGTTTTTTTTCCGCAATAAACATGTGAGCTTCTTAATCATTAAAATTTTTTATTCAGCCTCTCGTTGTTTTTATTATTCATTTAACTGTTTTCTTTTTAGATCATGGTTGATCTAGGCACAGGAAACAACAACAAAATCAATTGGCCCATTACAGACGGACAAGAACTAATCGATATAATAGAGACAATTTACCGAGGGGCTCGAAAAGGCCGTGGTCTCGTCATTTCGCCGAAGGATTATTCAACTAAGTACAAGTATTAGAGGTTATACATAGAGTCAAGAGTGTTTGTCATACATTGTTCATCTCAATTCTTTCTTTTTCGTTCTTTTTGGTTGGAAATAAATGGGGTTGATATTTATGTTTGTGATACAATCTCTTTTGAGCAAATCTTGTCGCTGAACTCGATTTCTAATTTCTAATGGAGGTGCTTACAGTTAAAATGTGCCTTTTACACATTCAGTTACAGAGAAAGGATGGCTGATAGGTTGACACAAATCCAGGATCTCGTAAACGATTTGGTATTTTCTGTTTTTCCTTCCCCGTTTTTTAATGGATTTATTTTTAGGCAAATTTTATGTGCAATTCAGTTGGAGTACTTCAGGCAAGTGCAACCCCTTGCGAATTCGGTAGCGTATCTAAGGTTGCTTCAAGTATTATAATGTTTAAGGTCTATTGCAAAGGATTTTAGGAACTCGCTGAAGAACCCAATTGTAGACTCTTCGCAGCGCATATTGCAAGAACGGCTAAGGACATTGAAATATTGATTGGTGAGTCTTTTTTTCATTAAATTTCCTCATTAAATACGACCCCTTATAAGCATGCCGAGGGAATAAGCGTTAAGGTGGCAACAGTCATTGAACCTTAGTTACCGCATTTACGCTTTTTGTGGTGTATCTCATTCTTCGTAAAATCTTTTGTTGTTAATTAATCATCTGGAAAAGTTTCACGCCAAATCTGAGCTCAGTCAGCGCAATTATTTTAAAAGTTGGAAATATTTAAGTATATGTGCTCCTACTGACGCGTCTGTCTCATGCATCCAACCTTAGCGCTTATTTATCACTCTATTTTTGCAAAGGCTCACCAACAGAAGTGGGTCGCAATGCTCCTATAAACAGGTGCATTACATTTACATCACTTTGTTACGCTACAAAAATTTGCGTATACTCATTTACAGTACTTATTTTTGAAAGGATTTTTTTATTCTGAGGCACCTCGGTATCTTTTTTGTAAGCAAAATGACCTCAGGAATTTAAATCTGATAACAGAATTACAAGAAAAGGCTTGCTTGCTGAGATATGATCATAACCAGCCGCAAACTTTTTTTTTTATCCTTTTTTCTCCTAATTTTTTCATATCTCAGCAACTAAACCTCTTCTTGAAATTCTGTTTTCATATTTAGATTCCTGAGAGTTTTTTGCCTACTGGAGTGCTCAGAATAAAGAAATCCTTTCAAAAATTTAGTACTGTGAATGAGTATATGCAAATTTTTGTGGCGTAACAAAGCGACCACGCAAAACATGTACCACCTAACAAATTTTCGCGTAAATTATAGTGTACAACCAGTTTCAATTAGTTTCTTGAATTTTTAGACTCATTGCCTCCTGATGAGCATTCCACGGAAGACCATGAGAAGTCGTTGCTCGAACTGGACGAAGAAAGAGCGAAGGCGGCAAAAGAACTTGAGCTAGCCGTCGAGAAAGCAGAATTGCTGACTGAAAATATAACCGCAACCTTATCATCGCTTGCTCAAGTCCAGATGAATTCTAGACCTAATTGCCAATAAAATATCGTATTATTTCTGTCACTAAATGATTGCATAATTCTAACAGATTTATTAAATGACAAACAAATAACAAGTCAACAGGTGAAAATTGTAAAAAATGCATTTTCACTTCTTTGCGTTCTCCGAGATAATTGAGTTCTACAGGACAAAAAACATGAAGCAGGACAAAAAACAAAAAAGATGGACAGAATACTTAATGGGAGAAGCAGGACAAAGAAGATTATTGCCATAGGCCAGTTGAGGTGGGCAATTGAAAAGTCAGAGAAGGTTGGTATTTCATCTAAAAAGTTTTAGCAAACATTCTTATAATCATGACCAAAAACCGAGAATTGGGATCGCCTAATTCCTCCGCTGGATTGTCGGACAATGAAGGTGTGGAAGAAAACTTGAAAGAAGTCCTGTTAAATTTTGATGAGTATCAAGGTATTTAATTTTATGTGTAGAGTTCCCTCTAAAGTCTTGCTTATTTTCTCGTTTTTAGTCAGCTCTAAATATCGTTTGTTTTGCGTAGTTCTCATCGCTTTCAATTCGTCCTCTTATTTCTGAGCTTATGTGGACTACGATCCAACCGTCTTACCTGTATTGTAATTGTATCCATCTCAATATGATGTGGTAAGTATTGTTCTCGATAATATTTAGGTGTTCTGCACGGTTCTGGCAAGTCTGAAGTTTTTTTAGGTCGCTTCTTTGGTCACGCATTCAGTTGATGAAGGGATGGACGGAATACATATTGGGAAAAGGATTAGTATAAAAACCGAATCAAAAAAAGGAACAGTATGTTTTGTCACATCCATATATCTTCGATTAATTTTGTCTCTTGTAGGATCAAAATCCATTATGATAGTCATGACCAATCCTCTTTCTACTACTTAAGAGATTGAATAGCATATTTGTCGCAACAAAATTCTTGTCAGTATTTGTGGCTCAAACAAAAGAAGGACAAAGAAGATTACGGATCTTGATAATATATTTATTAAATAATAAACATATAATTTTGAAAATTGTCTGTTTTCACTTCTTTGCGGTCTCCGAGATAAATGAATTGTGCAGGACAATTGATAACTGCTTGATAACGATTGAGGACTTTCTCTAGGAGATCATGAGAAGGGTACTCACCACCGTATGACTGAATCTAAACAAAGCACGTTAGAAAGTCTGTCCGGAAAAATTTAATGAGCACCTACTTTCGCCCATTTTAGTCCGTTCTCTCGTGAGAATGGATTTTCCGCGAACAATCTCTTGTAAATTAAAGACGCTCCAGCCCGCGCAACCAGATAACTGCAAGATATATTATGAGCACATAACTAAACCATTGAACGGAGATTGCAACCGCACTGCCTTACCTGTAATACTTTGCACCGTACGTAACCAGGTGCGAAATCCTAAACCAGATACTCTATTATA
>BBSZ01001225.1:0-14777 GCA_000981365.1 Subanguina moxae | reverse complement strand
GGGTCCTTAAATCTAGGGTCGAGTAGTCTAAAACACACTATTGAAATGTTTACCTCGCCGGTTTTAGACAAAATGTCGCAACTTTCGATTTTTAAAAATTATTATTCTTTACAAAAATTACTTGCACCACTTTGTTATTTTTGTAAATAAGGCGAAAATGGGTAATTACCTGGGCCAGCGTTGGCCATTGAAAGAATTCCTGGTACAGTATGTCTCAAATCAAAATTTTCGTCGTCGAATTTCTCTCCAAAGATGCTTTCACCACCGGTACCGTTGCCTCGAGTAAAATCACCGCCCTAAAAAAATGGTTTAAAAACCCACCTAGATGCTCAATAAAAGTAGACCTGCAGCATGAAGCCTGGAATAACTCGATGAAATTTGCTTCCTTTATAGTGCAGAGGCCGACCACTACTTCCTAAACCTTTTTCCCCGGTGCAGAGAGCTCGGAAGTTTTCAGTCGTTTTTGGAGCGACGTCAGGTCGCAACTAAACAATTGTTATCCCATTGTCATATCCAGACTATTTTTTGCCTTGTTCACTACCCCGTGTTTTTAAGCTCCTTCTAAGCATTTCTAATACGCTAAAAACGATACAAAAGAACTATTTTTCACACTTTTTCATCACAGAAAGTCGGTTTTTGGAAAGTTGTATTGGGAAATATTTTCTGACCCCATGTACTACAGTTAGAAGTAAGCCTTAAGCTTAGGGTAGATCAGCCTCGGTTAACCATGACGTAAAACCTGTTTTACATAGGTTTAGTGGTTTTTAGCCTACCCTAAGTCTAAGACATATGTACAGTCGAGTCTCAAATTAACGCACCCCCTCGGGACCGGCCCTATAGGTGCGCTAAAATATGAGAATTTTCGACTTCTTTAAAACCAAATTTCTATGGCGGAATAAAGGAAAATAGCTTTTTATCGTTTTTAGCGTATTAGAAATACTTAGAAGGGTCTAAAGCAACTCGGGGAAAGCAAGGCAAAAAATAGACCGGATTCGACAATAGAGTCAAATTATTATTTTTTATTAGGGTTGTCGGATATCCGAAAATATCGGATTCGGATATCCGATCCGTATCCGATATCCGAAAGTTTCGGATATCCGATCTGATCCGATATCCGATATCCGAAATTTTCGGATATCCGATCCGATATCCGAAAAAATCCCGGATAATTTCGGATATTATCCGAAATCGGATATCCAATCCGACAACCCTATTCTAGAAGAATGCCGAGCCAAGTGTGGAAATCTTTCAGAAAAGTTGGCGATAAGGCTGTTTGCATCTGCGGAGAAGAGTTGAAGCAGACCAAGGACAAATCAACCTCACACCGTATGCGGTATCCGAAATTTCCGGATATCCGATCCGATCCGATATCCGAAATTTTCGGATATCCGATCCGATATCCGATATCCGAAAAAATCCCGGATAATTTTGGATATTATCCGAAATCGGATATCCGATCCGACAACCCTATTTTTTTATCAAAGTTTCAAACACAAACCTCGAGGATCATTCGCCCCACGGCTTTCCCGTTAATATTGATGTCAAAGAAAACACGCGGTTTGGACATCTATCTAAATGTAAATAAAGAAAAATACAGCATAAATATATTGTACAGTAGTAGCCAAGTTGATGAAATCAAATGGTCATAGGATTACAATTAAATTATTTTTTTCGGCTGTGTATAGCTATTAAAAATCTTAGTTAATAATTTATTGTAAGCTTGGCAAAAATGCAGAAATTAAGTCAATTATTGCTGGAAGAACGCCTTTTAGCAAAACCTTGAAATGGAGCTTTTAGACCCGGGACCAAGGTTTATTTATGGGGTCGATCCTAAATTCGAATTTGAATTAGAGTCGACTGGAAAAATATGCCCCCGGGTCTTATCTCGTTTCAAACACTAAAATCAATTATGCAAAATGCCAAATTTAGTTTTCTTCCAACAAATATAATAAACTCATCATAGTACGACTAAAAGTAGCAAACTTGAACAGTTTGAAGACAAAACACGTTTAAGATTTAATTTACAAAAAAAACCCCAATTGAATAAGTAGTAAAAGAAAGATGAAGAATTAATCCGCCGATTCAAAAAAATTTACCGTATTTACTCTAATAAGCGGGCACCGCCAAATTCAAAAAAAGTGCTTGTGGCATTGTGTTGTTGAACTATGTTCTGCTAGTGTCTTCTAAAAAGTTGTATACCAAAATGTAGCTTATAATCTAGGCTACATTTTGGTATATAACATGACACTAGCAGAACATAGGTCAAAAACACAATGCCACAAACACTTTTTTTTTTAATTTGGGGGTCTCCGCTTATTAGAGTAAATATGGTAACTCAAGAAAAGTAGTTTCACAGATCGTCATGCAATCTAGCCTTGGGATGAATGAAGCCAGAAGAAGCCAGCAATTCCACTTTGGACAGCAGCTCGTGCAGAGTGACATGAGCATCACCATCCTCATCAGCTATGGTCATGATCTCGCGCACCTCCTCTTTTGCATGTCTCTCATTTTTGGGGTCCACAAACTCCAGCAACTCTTCAATGGTGGCCTTGCCATCGCTGTCCTTGTCAATCATGGTGTTGAACTCGTGTTTGCGAGCCTCAATATACTCCTGCTCCATCTTCAAGTCGGTCACTTCCCCATCATTGACTCGTGAAAACTCTTTTTCTGTGAGCACCCCGTCCTTGTCACTATCTGCAATTTGGCTCGGATTGCTATCAACTGGTTGTTGTGGGCAATGTTTGAAAGAAACTTACCAAAAGCTTTGAGTATTTCTTCAGCCATTTCTTTAAGCATCACTTGGGAGTGCTCTGGATGCCGAAAGGAGAGCCTGAACTTTTTTATTATCCGCTAGTTAGAGAAAATATGATAATCTAGTTTGATTACCATTCCACCTCATCTAATCCATCTCCATCCGCATCAGCCTGCTCAAAAGCGTCTTTCTCTTCTTGCAAAAGGAATCTGGCTGAATTTTTGGAAAAGTGATAACAAAAAGATTAACCGACCTATTAACCTATCAAAACTACAACTAACCATCTCTATCAAAAGTGTCAGGGTGTTTCTGTTCGGCGTGATCCTTGACATGTTCCTTGTCCATCAGTCCTTTCTCCACAATATAATGCGACTTATACTCTTCCCATGTGATTTTGCCTGTAATAACATAAGGAAGCTTTTTTTAACAAAAATTGAGTAGAAGCAAGCGTACCATCGCCATTGCCATCTACTGTCTGAAAGACTTCACTGCTCTCCTTTTTGGCCTCGTCCAAATGGTGGTTGGTGTTGACTAGGATCTGTTCCTTCAACTCCTGCTCACTCAACTTGTCGTCTTTGTTCACATCCGCTCTGAACAAAACACATGTGCTCAAAAATTTTATTAATATCATTACTATATTCCAATTTTGCGTCGAATGACACCTCAAACATGATTTTTTATATAAAAAAGATGTAGACAAACCTAAGTTGAAAGTTTAGATTTTTGGTCTTGCCTGTATATTTTTATGGATTGATTGATATTTTGGTAGCAAATCCCTTTGAGACTAAGCACTTTTCGCCAAATTAAGAAAAAACGAACAAGAAGACCGCACTGACCTGGAGAACATATGTTTGACCAGAGTTTCCAGCTGCTTCTTCTCCTCATTAGGGTTTTTCTCATTGTGATCGCCTTGTTTGTGATTGGGCACATCCATGCCTTTTAAGTCGTTTGTGTCCTCACCCAAGAGAACTTCTCTTCTGAAGTCTTTGTTAAGTTTTCCATCTCTTTCTAGAGGGACTGCCTCCAGATGGGCTGGTCTTTGGATGTTGGCTGCTGCAGCTATGGAAGAACCAAGCTGTTCATTTGCCTAAGTCTATAGTGAAAAGTCACTTTTAAATAAGCTTTATCAAGTGTTTACTTTGCCCGGTTTTTCCACCTGCACTTCATCCTTGCTGCTGTGCAAACGGTTTACGGGTGGAATTCCAGCATTTAGCACAGCAATCAACTCAAATGCTGATAATAGCAATAAAAAGAAGAGGTTGTTGGTTGCACGTGCAATCATTTTTGTTCTCTCATGCTGCTTTTAACAATATGCTAAATGGAAAAATCGTTGCATCAGTTCAATTTTGAACACGCTAGTGAGGAAGCAATCACTTGCTAATAGTAATTTAAAATTTTCTTGTGCATCAACCTCTATTTGAGAAGTAGAATCGAGACCGCAAAAATAAAAAAAAATGTTGTCGGTTTTACTATACGGCCTATAATCAGTAAATTAACCTCTTTTGATCCGATTCTTAAATATTTTTGTCCATATGAATACTTTCTTCGTATGAGAAACCTCATTTTTGGTATGAAAAAGTGCAGAAACAGGGTTTTTGTCATTTCTAGCGTATAAGAATTGCGGTTCTACTAAAATATTTACAGCATTAAAGGTAAAAAATAGCAGAAAAAACTTTTGATTAACAAGATTTTTTTTGTAAACTACCTTTATTACATACATTTCATCCAATAATTGGAATAATTGCAAACAATTAGCATTGATCAAAAAAGTTAAAAAAATGATGTTGAGATCATCACAAGAATTAGATGCATAGTTTCTAGAATAGCTCAGTCCCCACCTCCTTGATTCAGGATTCATTGTATTTTGACCTAGTTTTTGCAGATGACTCTCAATTCAGTTGCCAAACAAGTTGCCATTTGCGCGGTAACTTTTTTTAAACTTGTCGGCAAAAAATAGGCACTAGGCTGCTCTCTGTTTAGACAAATTTGGGTTGCTTTGAAAGAGGATAAAAAAATAGTTTGAGCAGTTGTTTGCTGATACCTACTGTGCAAAGAAACTCTAGTATGCTTTTACAGTCAAACCTGGATAAGCCGACACCTCTAAATTCAAAAAAATGTGTTTGTGGCCTTGTGTTTTTGACCTATGTTTTGGTGGTGTCTTCTGGGCATTTTGTATATCAAAATTTAGCTTAGATTCTAGGCTACGTTTTGGTATATAACATGCCCAGAAGACACCACCAAAACATAGGTCAAAAACACAATGCCACAAACACATTTTTTTAAATTTAGGGGTGTCGGCTTATCCAGGTTTGACTGTATATTGCTTTTTCTGTGAAAAAATAAAATTTAGAGGTAAAATTTAAAAAATTTGCAAGATTTGGGATCCCAAACCAAAAACAGTTCTTAAAATAAGGAGATCTGAAGGTTTGGAGGAAAGGCTCAAATATAATCCCCCGTCAAATGTTAAACTCGATTATCTTGGTTGTTTTATAATGACCTTTTCTAACTTTTTTCCAGGTACAGCTCTGAATTTCCCCTTTCCAATGAAGCATCAATGTTGTTTCTTCAAAATAGAGATTCAGGTCTTTCTCTGGAAATACCGCTTACTTCGTTCAAAGACCTTTTTTTCCACCTTTTCTCAACAACATGACGTCAATTGACATCTCATTGGAAAGAAAAAATTCAGGGCTATGCGATGAGATAATCAAGTTTAAACAACTTGACGGGCAAAATTAGTTACAGCCTTAGAGAATACATGATAAACTAGATACAAAACAAAAGACCAACAAGTCTTTCTGCTCAAACTTATTGTTTCAGAGTCCATTTAGCATAGCTTTGTAGGCTACTTTATCACTGATTTCTTTTTCTTTTCTCTTCTCTGCGATCACTTCTTTTTGTTCTTGGACTAGAGAATAGAGGCTGGGGTAGTGCTCCAATAAAATCTTGAGATCAGATTCCGCCTTTAATATTTAAAACTTTTATGCACATATATTTTTCGTAATGAAAAAGCCAACAAGATCCAAATCCCAAGTAAATATTCTTGCTTTTGCCCGTCTAAACAGTGCTTTTTCATTCGACTCATCTCTTTTCAACACCTCTGAGGCAGTCTCTATGGCTTCGTAGTACTTCCCAGTGCTTAGAAAACATTGGCAAAGATTTAAGTAGAAGGGAACGTTCTGTAAAAGCATAGCTTATTCCCTTAAAAAAATAGTTTCCCGTCATTTTTATGGACTGTTGAGGTTTAAGCAAAGGTCAGACTACTGGATGCAAAAAAATTTTGGATCTAAAAGGCAGAGAATCAGCATTTTTACATGATTTTTATAAATCTCTTTTTCCGGTACATTTTTGTAATTAAAAGTCCCAGAGTAAGCATTTTTGTCTCATTCTATTGATACTCTCAATTCTATTGTCATTATAGATGAAGCGCAAAGCTGGAGACAAAACGAGCTGGAGCTGCAGAATTTGCAGTCAGTAAAATTGGCCCCAGAAATCTGAATCTGAAAACAGAATTTTACAAAATGGCTTGGTTGGTGAGATATGATTAAAACTAGCAGGGAGGAGGATAAAAACTAAGTTCACAGCTGACTTTGGTCATATCTCAACAATCAAGCCACTTTTTGAAATTCTGTTTTCATATTCGGATTTCTTAGGTCTTTATACCTAATGGCACCTAATGAGGGGTCCTCATAATAAAAAACCTCATATTAAGAAAAAAAGAAGCTAACTTTTCAAAAGTTTACATCAACAAACTTTTTTATCCAGTTCCTTCCACTCCTCATCGCCCGGTTTCTCATGCAAGAGTAGTGTGTCAATCATGCCTAGTGCTTCTTTATATTTAATGGCGGCTTCCTCATACATTTTCTGCAAATTAATAAAGCTCGTCTTATGGTTTTTCAAGCAGAAAATACCTTTGCAAAAAGTTCATTGCCCAGCTGTCTGGACTTTTCTAAGCTAGCCAGCCTCTGAGTAGCATTCAATTGCCTAAAAATCGCTCAGATTTTTTTTTAATCAAAATCTGCGCTGAGAGTGGATTTAAACCAGCTGTCTGCCTGGTACTCATTTGGTTGCAGCACCTCCAACAAGTGGATTACAAAGCGCAGAGGCTTGGGATTTTCTATTAATTCATCGAGAATGGGGTAGCCTGTTCTGCAATTTTCGATTTCAGCTCCATTATCAAATCACAAATTTCACCTTAGAGGCCCACTGGCAGCACAGTGGTGGTGATGACCGTCCTTGGCCGGGTCATATGTTTTGTCTAGCTCAACTCTAGAGATGTCCCGCAATTTTTTTGACATTATGGGGTAGCCCAGCAGTTCTCTCTTGTCTATATCGAAGCGACTGACCTAAAATTTTGTAAAGACAGTAAAACGTTTAAATTGGGCATACTTTTTCATACTTTTTGTCTTGGGGGAGCAAGGTAAAATTTAAAGCTTTTTCTTGACACTCATGAGCTCTAGCAATTTTACTCTTCAGATTCTGGTTCAGCATCCAAATATCTCAAAATCAACCAAAAAGTTGTTGAAAAATGGTAACCATGGGGTTACACTGATAGAGGCTATATTCTATGAAGAATCCATATCTTGTACCCACATACACTAGACATTTACGTTTAACGAATAGATTTTTGCCATAACTTTTTGAATTTGCGGTTTTTTTTTTGACAAATTTTTTAATCGATATAGTACCATATGTTTATTAGTCTCGGTTTAGTTGTTGGAAATTGTGACTTCTCTTTCCATATGAATTATTTGCCTAAGAAAAAACAAAATGTATTTAATAGTTCATCTAAAAGGGCAAAAGTGTCTCCAGCTCTCAGAAAATGTTTAGAAAAGAATACGGAGCAAGCGATCGTGATGCTGTAGCGCCGTAAGCCAACACAACCAAAAAGTGGTATGCATCATCTCACGCCAAACGACTTCTTCTTGTGTGGATGGATAAAACCAAAAATCTATACAGCTTCAATCGCTTCAATGGCCGAACTGTGCAGAAGAATTTAGTAAGTTTTCAGAGAACTGCCTCAGGATATGGTCGACAGAGCAATCAAAGCCTATAAACGCCGACTCAAACACCATTTAGCCATGAACGGAAGAAACACAGAGCAAAAAATTGCTGTTAGTTGAAATTGTGGAATGTTCTGAATGATATATTATGGGCATGTTTGACATCATTTGAGTTTTGGATGTTTTTTTCTTAAAAAACTACAAATTTGAAAAGCTATGTCCGAAATTCATTCCTTACACTAAATGAGCCATCTTGTGTATCAGTGCTTGAAAAACCAGAAATCGGAAAAAGTTTTTGAGTCTTCTCTTTATTGGATTATCCTGTGAACAGACCTCGTCTACCAGCATAGTCTCCACACACTTCTCCAGTATTGGTAGCTGAAATTTTTTGCCGAACACCAATTCTAAAGCTTTTCCATATCCATCTGGCCATGCTTTCTTGGTATTGTCAATAGACTTGTAGGCTTCTCTAAAATAAGAAGATTGTTTCAGACCATATAATATATAAATTGGTCAACTGATCATTAGGAAAGCCGTCTTTCTCCACATCCACCAATGGTAGAAGCACTTCATAATGTAAAACAGCTTTTGTATCGGTACCAAAAGTGTGTGGCTCACCCCTTCCGGCATGAATTATCTTCTTTAAAGTCCGCCATTTTTCAAAGGGCTTAGAAGTAGGAGAAGAAATCATTCGCTGCAAAGACTATTTAACAGCGTTTTAAAGGGTTTTAGTTAGCATTTATGGTCAAATGAAACGTTTGATTGTACGAAGTAAAAATTCTTAATTTTTTTTTTATTATTTTACATTTACACAAGACGACATTTTTTGACAAATTTTTACTTTTATTTGGTGGATGGACATCACAGTAAGAAAAGCGTACAAATTTTGTAGATATTGTTTTTTTTTATTTTTTGCTAGTCAAACCCCATGCTATCGCCGTTAAAACAACAGTTTGCCATGGTTTTTTCGAAAATTTTTGATGCTTTTGAATAAAAGTACTCATTTTTACGAAGATCTTTTTATTCTGAGACCTCTTGGTGGTCAAAATGTCCTCAGGAATCCTAATCTGAAAGCACATTTTCAAAAAGTGGTTTGGTTGCCAAGATATGGCTGCAAGAAAGGTGTGCGGTGTTGCAAATCGTCGGCAGTCCAACCTCTGGTCATATCTCAGCAACCAAGCCACTTTTTGTGATTCTGCTTTCAGATTAAGATTCCTGAGGACATTTTGACTACTGGGAAGAGGCTTCAGGATAAAAAAAGTCCTTTCAAAAATAGGTACTTTTATCCAACAGCATTAAAAATTTTGGGGAAAAAATGGCCAACTGTGACCGACAACTAGTAGGTTTTCCTTACCATGATAAAAAAGCTAATGAGATTTCTTCAAATAGCACTCTAAGAGTGAACAAAAGAAAGACAGGCAGTCAGAAATAACATCCCATTCAAATAGCACAAAAATTGCCAACATTGCGAGATTATTGATGATAAGCAAGAGTATTTGATCCTTATGATTACTTATTTGGCTATTTGCCTGGAAATTTGCTGAAATTAAGCATTTGCCTCAAAGCTACAGGTTGGATTAGAAAACTGGTGGACTAGTCAAATAAATATTTTTAATAGCCTATTGTTGTTTTCCTGGCTTTATTTCAAGTTGTCCGGCCATTCTGGAACGTAGTACCGACGTATCGAACCTTCCAGCAGGCGGTCCAAAAAGGAAGACATTCCATTGAGCACATTCTCCACGTTCAAGTCCTTTTTGAGTATTTTCTGCTAGAAATTTGGTTGTAAGATTTGATTGGAAAGCAGCAGGTAAAATTATTTCGGATCCTTTTGTATTAGCAAATTTTGACCGAAAATCGACTTTTTGAATAAGGTAAACCATGTTTAGAGGGATCCTGCATACCCAACATATAACAAAAGGGTTAAATTTGAATATATTTTTGTTTACCAGGGCCTACCATGTAAAGAAACGGCTCAAATTGAGATTCCCGTCAAATTTTTTAAACTTGATTATCTCAGCTGTTTTTCAACAACTCTTTCTATTTTTTTCAGCATGTAGCCCTGGATGTGTTCTTTCTAATGAAGTATCAGTTAACTCAATGTCGGTAAAAAAGTTAGAGAAAAAAGCCTTTTACGGGAATGAACTTAACTAGATCCAAATACCTTTTTCTAATTTCTAATACTTGATTAGAATGAAAACACCCAGGGCTGCAAGCCGAAATAAAAATAGAAGAACTTGCTAAAAAACAGCTGAGAAAATCAAGTTTAAAAAATTTGACGTGGTAAATGATTAATTTAGCGAGCAAGCTAACTACAGCCCCTAGAAACTGGTATGCATACAGAGTCATCTTCGAGTGATTAATGTCTCAGGTATGTGTGTATCTTAAAACCCACAGCTTCCAAGTCCCTTTGACCCACAAAGGAGATGCGGGAGGTTTGAAGAGTTAGAGATGCGCGCACAGACTTATCTGCGAGACGAATACGAGCAATGATTTTGATCAAATAATGCATTTCGAAGCTCTTTTTGCCTTATTCCGTGAATAAAACAAGGAAAACCTACTGTTTTGCCATTAGCGTTGGAGTCCCTATCAGAGGAGAGATTTTCCTCATCACTGCAATCAAATCCAACATAGTTTTTAGATCTGCTGGTGGAATGCATTGGATGATAGACAGAAAAGTAGAGCTTCCAGCCACACAACACTAGAACTGTGCCAAGCGTCTGTTTAGGATTAATATCCTGAAAAAGGCATTTTATATAGACAGAGATTTTAGAATGAGGAGACTGACCTTTAATTTCTCTTTGGTTAGCAAGCTGGCAGCATTTTCACAGGAGACAGTTGCAGCGGAAGAGGTAGACTTGTTTTTATCCTCATCTCCAGGCAAAGTATGCTCCAGAAGGGAACGGAAGAAGGCAAGATTCTTGTTTACCATCAAAAAACCAAAGGAGAATGTCTTGTTGCTGGAAAATAGTACATAAGTTTTTGACTATCAATTTTATTTTGATTTTACATCCAATATAGACGGGTCTATCCAGCCAGAGCAACTTAGCACCTTTATATGGCTGACCAACAACTCGTAACTTTCCGACTCTAAAATTTACGAACTCGTAATTTTACAAACTACCTAACATTTTTCTCTCAATTTTTTGCCAAGTTGCGTTTCGAGTTAGAAAATTGCAAGTTGTCGGTCAACTCTTTTATCTTGCTTCTCCAGTTTTTTGGGCTGGTGAAAGTGGCCAGTTCACCACATTTTTTAGACTTTTTCAAAACAATAAAAAAAAATTTTCTTTCATTTTGAAACCCACCCTATAGCACGGCTTTTCAAATTGTCCAAAAAGGTGTCTTTTCAATTTTAAAGCCTGTTTTCATGTTTTTTTTTTTTTTCATTTGCTCTTCCGGCTTTGCGCTACCTCCTCTTGTCGATACCATTTGAGACTCTATAAATATTTTTTTTGCATTGAAAACATTGAAATTTGCATTTTTTGGTAGCAAGTCATAGACGAAAATTTAGCCCTGCATCTCCTCTACAAAACGGGAGGAGATCTTTTCTGAATCGAGGACCTGTGAAAACTAGAAGCCATATGTAGCTCGAAACTCGTTTTTCTAGTCAAATTTAAGGAATTTTTAAATTTCCCGCAAAATTTTGCTTAAAGCTCAAAAGACACCTTTTTGGACAATTTGAAAAGCCGTGTATAGTCAAAAGAACTCAGGAATCAGAATATGAAAACAGAATTTCAATAAGTGGGTTGCTTGTTGAGATAGGACAAAAACCAGTCGTCAACCTAGTTGTATATCTTATTTCATTCCAGTTTTGACCACATCTCAACAACCAAGCCCCTTTTGAAAATTTAGATTTCTGAGGTCTTTTTGTCGACAGGGGGACTTCAGAATAAAAAAAATTGCAAGAACAAAACACTCTACTTTCTGAGCGGATAAATATGACGAGCAAATTGTGGTAGCAGCACATCCTTAGAATCAGGGTCTACAAGAATGATGATGGACCGGCATCCTGGCTTTAGCAAACGAATCAGTCCAAAGTAGGTTTCGGCCCGAAGTTCGTGTATCATTGGCTCCATTTCTCTCCAAACCCTGCACAAAAGTGAGAATTTACAGCTAGCAATAGAAAATTTGATGGGTGGAAAAATTACTTCGTCTTTACCGAAACATTTTTACCCGACTGAGTGGCTGTGGAGGTGAACGATGGTTGAGTGGATGCTGCCTTGGGATCCTCTGGATGCCATTCCTTTTGTTCTGTTTGAAAGTGGCTTTTATCCTGGTAAAGAAATGGATAAAATTGATTTTTATGCATGCCAAATCCAACCTTTTGGAATTGTCTAGCCTTTGCACTATCAGCCACTAAATAGTTGAGGCCATAGCCAACAAAGAAGATGAAGAGCAGGGTGCCTACGACACTTAAAACAGGGAGGGCTTCTTCCTTGGTGATGTGGAACCACGCAGTTTCAACTATTCGAACGACCGCGCGAGAAAAGCTGGTAAACCAGGTGGGAGTGTATTCATCTACCTAGAATGATGTAATAAGGTGACAAGAGTCAACTCTCATAGTTCATAGCGACTCACCAATGAGACTATCTTGGCAGTGTGATCCATGCGAAGAGTTCCTCTAGACAATAAATACAAATGCTCCTTTAATGTTTCGAAACTTTTGTGCATTATTTCTGGATCCACGGACCTGTTAAAACAATATTATTGAAGTCTTGTTGAACGAATGAATGTGCTTGAGCTCTTAGAAACATATTGGTTATTAAGGCTTTTAAATGAAGTAAGAAGTATTTCACTCAAACACTTTAAGGGAATTAGGCAAAAAGAGCAACGCGAAATGAGCGGCAGGCGTCAAATTCTATTTTATAACAGATTGTGAGGCTGCAGACCCTTCCGCACACTGTACACACGGTAAGTGCTCTTAGACTGGCCTTCAGCCTCACATTTAACTATAAAAGCTTCCAAAACGGTAATTAATTTTGTTGCTCTTTTTAGGCGCCACCACTTTAAGCCCTAACCTTTTCTAATTACATGAAGTAAGTTTATATCTAGTTAGAAAGAGTAGGTGGAGGACTACACGCTCATGCAAAAATTTTTCGCATACCCTTCACTGAACGAACATTTTAGCTGGTCCCAAAAGGATAGTTAAATCCACGTTAGACTGTATATCCTTACAGCCAAGAGGTGCCTCTTGATACTTAGTGCTTCTTTATCTTTTGCGCTTATGGGTCTTGGGCCAAAAACATCAACTCAAGCAGCCTGCGGAGTGCAGAGATATAGGGGTTTTACAAAACAGAAAAGATGCAAAAAGTATGCCTCCACTTGCTTTCTAAGTCTGCGTTCGTTAAGGCTATATCGTATTAAGAGTCCTAAGCTTTAAACTTAAGCCTGTTTTGCATGCTGCCGAAGAGTTTTACCAGTTTCAATGGTTTAGGGACATTTTAATCTGAGGATATTTTTGTTCGGAGATTTATGGTCGAAGATATTTCTGCCGGGCATGTTTTGTCCACGGCCAAGAAATAAGGCTAAAATGTTAGGACTAAGACTAAGGCTAAAGCTAAAGCATGGTGATTAGGGGTTCTGATGATGTGTATTGCCGAATCTGGGCAAAAATAATAAGATACTATTGTAAAATCACGTACCAAACAGACGGAATCCAGGAATACTTGGCTTTGACATATTCATAACGCCATAACACCAAAATGCTGCGTTTCTCCTATTTACAATAAAATTGTTTTTAATAAGCCTCTATAATTTCGGGAAACACATTATTCGAAACAAATTTAAATGGCTTTTTAATAGTTTAAAAACAACAATTTTTATTGTAGTTTTTAGACATCTTGTACTCAAAATGATCAGCAGAATCTGGCAAACATTTTAATAGTAAAAGCTCTTAAGAATATTTAAAAAAAGTTTGGAATCTAGGCCATTTTACGTTTGTTTCGTGAGTCTCGCCCGAAAAAGTCACGAAACAAACGTACAATGGCCTAAATTCCAAATTTCTTAAAAGTATCTTTAAGAGCTCTTATTACCGAAATGTTCGCCAGATTTTAATGATCATTTTAAATACAAGATGTCTAAAAGGCTTTATACGATTTGTTACGAGCTACATTTGTTACGCGGTCACTTTGTTAAGCCACAACAATTTACATATACAGTCGACGCTCGATTTAACGAACACCCAAAAAGTTGGATCCACAGCTAGGTCCGACCATTTTTTTACCTCAATTTTTGTTAACTTTTACTAATTTTGATATTGATGTCTCTAAGGCAAAAAATCTTAAAGATTCTGAATTTTGCCGGTCATTTTTAGACAACTCATCAATTTCCCCTTTATTAAATCCAAACTTCGATGTAGCGACACCCATTTTTGGAAAAAATGGTCAATATCAATACCAAAATTGACGAAAGATGTCAAAAATTGAGGTAAAAAATAGTCGAACCCAACTATGGAACGAACTTTTTAGGCGTCCGTTAAATCGAGAGTTGACTGTACTTACTTACAGTATTTATCTTTGAAATGATTTCTTTATTTACACAATACACCCTGGTACTGTAGATGAGTATATGTAAATTGTTGTGGCGTAACTAGGGTTGTCGGATCGGATATCCGATTTCGGATAATATCCGAAATTATCCGGGATTTTTTCGGATATCGGATATCGGATCGGATCGGATATCCGAAAATTTCGGATATCGGATATCGGATCGGATCGGATATCCGAAAATTTCGGATATCGGATACCGGATACGGATCGGATATCCGAAAATTTCGGATATCGGATACCGGATCGGATCGGATATCCGAAAATTTCGGATATCGGATACCGGATACGGATCGGATATCCGGAAATTTCGGATACCGGATACGGTGCGAGGTTGATTTGTCCTTGGTCTGCTTCAACAGCCTTATCGCCAACTTTTCTGAAAGATTTTTACACTTGGCTCGGCATTCTTCCAGAAAGAAATTATAAGAAAATTTTAGAAATTATGAAACGGCTATACAGTAGGGTTGGCCTCCCTCCCGT
>BBSZ01001222.1:0-12027 GCA_000981365.1 Subanguina moxae | reverse complement strand
AATGTGTTTGTGGCATTGTGTTTTTGACCTATGTTTTGCTGGTGTCTTCTGGGCATGTTATATACCAAAATTTAGCTTAGATTCTAGGCTATGTTTTGGTATATAACATGCCCAGAAGACACCAGCAAAACATAGGTCAAAAACGCAATGCCACAAACACATTTTTTTGAATTAGGGGTGCCAGTTTAACGAGGTTCGACTGTAGAATTTTAGTTATAACTCATGAAATTTTATACAAAAAACTGAAAAATATGAATTATTCCACAAAAACAATGCAATAAACACTGGTAAAGTTGCATTCCCCTCCACATCCATGAGCCAAAGACCACCCCACCACCTTGCCCACGTCCTGGCCAAACTCAGGGAATTAATCAGTTGTACACCACCACTACAAAAGACAGTCCAAGAGGCTGTTGCTGCTACTTTTTTCTTTTACTTTGCCCCACCAAAAAATGCAAAGACCACAGAAAACTGCTTCTCCACCACCAAAGGTTGTAATAGATGAGTGCAACTAAAACGGCTTTTTGAAAACTCTTCCCTGTCAACGAAACAAATGGGGAGATTGGTGCAATAGTTATTGTTGAGTTTTCTCAAAAAATATATTTTTGCATTGACACTTTTTCAAAAATGTGGTAAGTGTAGAAAGTGGTTCATGTAGTGTTCCGTTCTTGAGATTGAATTGGGTTCGAAAGGGAAGAACTAGTGGAAACGCTTCACAACTAATTATCCATAATTGGTCAAGTTAACCAATTATAGCACTTAATAACTATTGGGTTGTTAAATAATTTTTTGCGGTTTTGTTTGATAGCTTGTCTCACCACGCTTTCCTGAGCACATTGCAAAGCATAATATTGAAACGCTCCAGTTCATCTATCACATTGTCATCGTCGTTTTTTATTTTCACTAATTTTACCCAATTTTTAGGATTTTATAGTGGCCAGACCCGCTGCCCAGAAACAGCACTTTCGACACCTGCTTCTCGCCACCTTTAATAAGGGTCAAAAAGCCGCCACAGCGGTTCGAGATATACGTATATGGAGAGGCATATATGCCAGAAAGGACAGCTCAGTGCTGGTATGGTAAATTGGAAAATGGCAATTTTGACCTTGAAGACACCCTCCACACCCTAGGCCATCCAACTTTGACGAGGACCAACTTCTGGCCTTGTTGGTGGAGAATGGGTGTCAAAACCCAAAGGGAATTGGCCGAGAAGATGGGCACTACTCAGCCGACCATCTACAACCACCTCCAACCCATGGGATTCATTTAAAAATTAGGAGCTTGGGTGCCACACAAATTGAATGAAGGACAGAAGGGAATGCGAGTTTTGTTTGCCACTCGAAATCTTGCTCGTCATTGTGCCACCCGCGGCCACAAGGACCGATTCCTGTACGAAATTGTGACTGGATACGAGAAGTGGTGTCTCTACGTCAATATGAAGCAAAGGAAAAAGTGGATGACCCCAAGGTACACGCCAAAGCCGAGGATTAAACAAGATTTCCACCCAGAAAAGAGAATGATTTGTGTCTGGTGGGATTGGAAGGGCCTTCTGCACTGGGAGATGTTTGAGAAGAGCAAGACGGTCGAGAAGAACCTCTGTGCATCGCAGTTGCACCGAGTAAACGAGGCTCTTCAGCAGAAAAGACCCGGCAGAAGAGGCCAAGTCATCCTGCTCCACGACAACGCCAGACCCCATGTTGCAAAATTCGTTAAAACCACCATCAATTTTATTTTTTATACCGTTCAAACTCCTGGCCAACCAATACTTTCCCGCATTACAGTTAATAACTTCCAATCAGCAGTTTTGAGCAGTCAATGCATGCAAATGGTGGCTTAGCAGCACCTTCAACGACAAAGAAGTTAATAAAAATGAGAACAAAGACTAGGAGGAAGTAGCAATTGTTGTATAATCATTCAACCATACACTTAACAACAACCCAGCACCTTAAATGCTGCTCCAACAAGCCACTCTAATAAATAGATCAGCATTATAAAATGAGGCACTTATCGATGGGGCTCATTATAAAACAGTAGCACACAAAACAACTACTCAATAAAGCCGCAATAACCAGAAGAAAAAAATAAAAGCTGTCTCGGTGAAACTTCCATTTCCCCACTCTCCCCACCCAACCACCAATACTTGATGAGAAGAAGAAAGGAAAGGAAAATTAGTAAAGCAGGCAAAGCTGCTGCTGCTGCTGCTGGTCTAGCCGACCTTCTCAAACCAGCCAGTCAACAACGCAGCCGTGACGCACCACCCAAACCCCTCTTATTGGTCCATTTGGGAGCAGGCGCACCAACAAACTGAGCAGACGAACCAACTATTGCTGCTCTTTTTAGATAGATATGGGGTAGAGAAGCAGGAGCATAGAATGAAAATAGGTGAGCAAAAAGACAAATAACAGACAAAAGAGAAAAATAGTGAGTGAATGCATAAAATACAGGGTGTGTTGTAAAAAGCAGGTATTTTTTGAACTGCCGTCTCCTTTTACTTTAACAATCTTATTTGAATTTTAAATCGGTTGTGCCAGCATTCACTGTATGTTTGATAAGGTTTTAAGAAATAAAAAAAGATAAATTTTCCATAAAATATCCGGATTTATTGACTCACCCTGTATAAGAGAGAAATGAGCACAAGAGCGAACAGAAACTAGAGCAAAAGCTCTGCTCAGCTGCTCTTAGTCTACTACGAGGAAATATATGGAAAGAAAAAAGGGCTGTTCTGTCTACCCTGTCCCAATCAATAGGGGCATCCCCTTGACCATCTTGCAGTGCTACTGCCAGCAGAGATGAGCTGCTGCTAGTCCATCCATCAAGTCAGTTGTTTCTTCTTTCGCTTGAAAAGGATTGAATAGAACAAGTCTTGCCGCACACAAGTGGGCAGTTTTGCTGCTAATACTACAGCTTCCAGCCTTCTTGTTAGTCTGAAAGGGAGAGCATATGAAGTGCTACCAGTACTATTACTGCTTCCATTGAAAATATTAATAGAGGGATTTTCCATTTTCACAGCAAAAACGATTGGAAAAGAAAAAAAGGAAACATGAACAAATACCGTATTTCCTCTAATAGCTTCCCCCCCCCCCCAATTCAAAATCGTGTTTTTGGCATTGTGTTTTTGACCCACTTTTTCCAGGTGTCTCTCAGGTTACTACTTAACTTGTAGCTTATTGTCTTAGCTACAATTTGGGTGGTAAGCTGCCTGAGAGACACTTGGAAAAAGTGGGTCAAAAACACAATGCCAAAAACACGATTTTGAATTAGGGGGGGGAGCTATTAGAGGAAATACGGTATTTGTTTTTCTGGGTGTCAATTTTGCCTGTTTCAGACAGAAACAATTTACAGAAACAATTCATTTGAATCAAAATAGTTGGATGCCTCCATAGTTTTGGGACAGAGTGCAATACGAGTGCGTTTATAGAACTAAACAAATTATGTGAAGAGAATGAGTTATGGATAGGCTACTAACGAACATCCTGACAAAGGAAAGGAAGTGAAGGATCATGCTTCAAAAAGTTTTTGGCTGCTCCAATCATTGTGCTTGCTTGAAGCAAGTTCATTTGTCGGCTTTTGGGTGAGTTGATGAGCTATTTTGTAGGAGAAGATGTGAATAGCGCAGCTGGATGAGTCCTCAACGTTTGTATTACAAAAACTTGATACAAAATCACGTTAAAATCACCAAAAAAATGGTGGAATGGCCTAAAACTGAGTGGATGGCGGTCGTCAATGGTAGATCGTCTATGGTGGATGAGACCAAAATTTGTGTACTTGATCTCTTTCAGTGATTGCGCTTAAGTGTTTGCCCTAATCTTGCACAAATATTTAGTCTCATTGAGTTATTATCAAAAACTTTTAAAAACCTTCCAAAAGGTGTGCTGTAGAAAAAACATGAGAAGAGGGTATTGTTTGAAGTAAGCTTCGAACTCACGCGGGATTTCTCCCACCCACTTAAGTGCAGTACCTTAGACCACTCTGCCATTCGAGCACACATTCGCAACTATCACTCAAAGATTAAATATTTCCCAAAAACCAGTCATGCGCTAATGTTTGGACTCGAGAGCCTTTTTCTCTTTTTCATTCTCTCTCATCTTGCTGAATTATATTTTGCCAGTTTTTTTTAATTTTCAGTATTTTCGCTAAATTTTGCCAATTTCTCGGTACGGAACGGCGGTCGTAACGATGGTATGTAGTAGTGCAAGCAAACCCACTGAACACGATTATACAAACAGTCTTGTCGCATACTTGTTTAAGTTATTACTTAGTGAAAATACCCTATTAAAACACCATCATCCAACAGAGTTCCAAGTGTTGAAGTCTGTTTTTCAAAAACTCTATACTAGAAAATTACAGCATGTAGGCTGTGTTGTGCCACATCTTGTAAATATTTGGGTAGAAAACAATAAAGATGGATAAATATGGTTGCAACAAAGTTGCATAACAACAAGTGGCCAAAACAGGATTTTGACTATTATTTGCAGGCCGGTTGCAGCCAGCAATAGTAATTGATTGACAGTCGGCCTTTTAATTTGCACACATCCACCCCCCAATCATGCAATATCCAGTCATTCAGTTGCGCACAGAAAGAGAAATTTTCATAGAGCAATATGCTTGTGCTGGCTTTATTGGCCAGTCCACTAGTTTTGGCAATTTTGACTGAAGCTACTCAGCCAGTTGAAGAACTTCTCCGTGGTTTTATCTATGCAGCTAAAGATATAGCAGAAAAGGTGGTTTGTGATATTTTTACTACCGATCCATAAGAGTTGCGGGTCGCCAAAATCGGGCCAGCATAGACATAAAACCAATCTAGTGTTATCAATTAAATTTCTTTATTTTTCATCCTGGCTTTTGGAATCGCAGCAAGGCAGTAGGCTTTATTCTCAGTCATATTCCTAAAGCTTTGGTTCTCTCTTTTCTGTCTTTGCTGTCGTCTTCTAGCTATGGCCTTTGGGAATCTTCTCTTTTGTTATATTTTGAGCCTTGGGTTCTCCTTTTGGAATAAAGGTTTATCCCATGCTTTCGTAGCGCCATGATGATATCCTGTTTTACCTAGGTTCGGCCGTTTACGGCTAACGTGCGCTGGCCTAAACCTAGCAAAAACGTTTTTTCTATTACACTTTAGCCCCTTTTCTATAACCTCTTTAGCCTCTTTTCCATTTTCTCGGTTTTTGTTCCAAGGAACCTTCTCAAGTTCAGGTGTTTCTCCATGCACCAACCAAGCCAAGTGGATGTCCACTTGGTGTTATTTTTTTTTTCTTTCAGGCTCCAAAAACATTCTTTGTCTACTAATTAGGGTACTCTGAAGTAGGTTTGACAGGGGTAAAATACCGTTTTATAGTGTCCTTTTTAATTTTTTAGAAAAATTGAAAAATAGCCTATAGAAGGGTAATTCATCCCTTTCAAACTTTCTTTAGAATACTCTAATTAGTATAGAAAAAATAATTTGAGAGCCTAAAAAGTAAAAGAAAATCACACCAAGTGGACATCCACATGGTTTGGTTGTTGCATGAAGAAACACATAAACTTGTAAAGATTCTTTGTAACACTAACCAAAACAGGGAAATAAGTTTTGAAAACCATGGTCAGCTGTCCATGACCAAAAAATCACACCAAGTGGACATCCACATGGTTTGGTTGTTGCATGAAGAAACACATAAACTTGTAAAGATTCTTTGTAACACTAACCAAAACAGGGAAATAAGTTTTGAAAACCATGGTCAGCTGTCCATGACCAAAAAATCACACCAAGTGGACATCCACATGGTTTGGTTGTTGCATGAAGAAACACATAAACTTGTAAAGATTCTTTGTAACACTAACCAAAACAGGGAAATAAGTTTTGAAAACCATGGTCAGCTGTCCATGACCAAAAAAATCATAGCGCTACCAATGGAATGGAGCGTGTTCACACACCGGCGGCTTCCCCTTGTTTGCAATCATGGAACTAAAGTCCCAAAAAATAGGTGAATCACTCTATAGAAGTAGACCAGCGACTATGATCAGCGAGATTGAACACAAGAAGCTGACTTAAAATAGTCGAATGAACATAATAATTAATTATACGGGCTGGCCCGATTTTATCCGACCCGATTTTGGCGACCCGCAGTCTACCGCGTACCTCCATGAGAGTGCCACAATCTAAATTTGGAGCTCATTTACCAATTTAATTTTTTTTCAGTTTCTCCTCCAATGGAAACCTGCCCAACTGAGCATAAAACAAAACAACAATGGCATAATCTCCTTTCAAATGGACACTGACACGCAGGTAATTAAACAATCAACATATACAACCTCTACAAGTATCATTGAAGCCCAATCCAGCTGAACAGTGTCCAATGTGCAGAATTGTGGACAACCAGGTGCTGGTTGGCTCCTGGAATGTAGTCTTGTGGAGTCGCAACTTTCTGCTTAACACAATGCTAGATTTGGACATGGTTATTGACAAACTTGAAGGAAGCAAGCCTATATCTGGACAGAAGACACTTTATGAGTGGCTGGCCAGTCCACCACCCTTCAGATGCCCTCAACTGATTGGCAAGTCTTTAAATTTAAAATTAGAGCAAAAATTAGTGGGACCAGAAGTGCAAAAAGCACATAAAAGATCACAAATTTAGTGTTGGATGAAAACGACTCCACTAAATTTGAGCTGGCCTACAGAGTGGCGAATGCAGACCAGAAAAGCAAGTCCATTGTTGGACGTTTGGAGAGAAATGTGGATGGTACATATCTCTGGCAAATAGCGCCCACCATATCTCTGCAAGGTTGGGTTGAAAACTGCTTTTTGTAAACACATTTGTTTAGTTTGTGTCGCGCTAGCACCCAAAAACCCCTATTTGAAAAATAGTATCGCAAATGAGCGATCTTCCGACTTTGTTGTGCTCAACCAACTAAATTCCTGGCCAAAGTGCGAAAACTTTATTGTACTCATGAGAAATTTGGACTCTTCTGGTGTGGAAAACCTTCGGCAATATTTGGAAGAACAAAAAGCGGAGGGAGTCTTCAACAAGCTAGAAAAAGTGATTTGTGATAGAATGCATTGAAACTGAAATAAACTAATCTGCCCCCGAATTTTCCACACTACATAATCTTCTTGGCCATTTATTGGTGGGGTTCTTCCTGAATAAAACGTAAAAACTTTATAAAGACATTGTTTACATCGCATTAGCAAAATATTTGCCTACAAGTAATAATTACAAGTCTGCAACAAGAAACTGCTGCCTTAAACATTGTCTTTGCAAATAAGACTTGTCAACACAGAATTATCGTGCTGCATTAAAAAGAGTTGATTAGACGCAAGTGTTGGTTCAAAAAAAGGGTATTTCTCCATCATAATCATCGTATAAAATCACATTTCCTTGTTCATCAATCCAAGACTGCTCTCCATTGGGATGGTTAAGCAGAGAAGTAGTGTGTCCTGCTTGGTTATTGACACTCAATAAAGTAATACCCTCTCCAACCCTTTTGGTCTTTCTAGCCTTTGCTCTTCTAGTGCTCTTTTTCTGAGCAGTCCGTCTGGTCAAAGAGGGCTTGTTTTTACTCCCAACCACTGGCCTAATAGCCAGCAGCGAATTCCGTGAATTCCCAGATGTGGAGCCGCTATTGCTTCTGACGGTGCCTGATGATTTGGCCTTAAATTTTATTGGTCCCCTAATACTTTTCGGAAAAAAACACCAACATAGCACAAATCTCCATCTCCACAAGCGTAACCAGCTGGACACAAACCATTGATGCACTTGCCGAGCACTGATCCTGCGCCAATGGCACAGCAGAAATTGTTAGCTGAATTTTTAATTTACAACAAAAATTTGGAGTGCAACTAGCTTACCATTAGAAGCATAGCCGACTGGGCACATCCCATTAACGGCTTGCCCTGTTAAAAATGGTAGCTGTAAAAACATTGCAAGCAGTGCAAAATTACCTATGGACTTTCCATTAGGACACCTGCAACAGAATTGCCGTCGTGTGCAGTAGTAGCCTTGGCCACACAAGCCGTTCATACATCCAGCCACTGCTTCGTCCCCATCACACGCGGCTAAAGTCAACAAATGTATAAATTCTATTTAGAGATAGAGTTGTGAAATTCGCGCGAAGATTGAAAAGTCCGAATATTCGAACGATGAAAAAACTTAGAATTCACTTTTGCAGTCAGAGTTTGATACGATTCGTCCACTCAGCTATGCAGATGCCAACGTCTTTCTCTTGTGCTTCTCTGTGGCCAAGCCTGAGTCTCTAAGTGCAGTCTTCAATAGATGGCTTCCTGAATTGAGGGCTGTTTCTCCTTCTACACCAGGTTGACTAATTTTTTTGGAAATTGTTCAGAATTAAGAGGACAGCTTTAGTGATCCTTGTGGGAACTCAGAGTGATCTTCGTCTAAACATGGGTAAAGCAATTTCCGGCTTGCCGAGAAGTAAAGCATCTGAATTGGTAGAATGGAGAGCGGCATCTAGGATAGCGGGGTTAGTCAACTTTTTTTTCTAAATATGTAAAATAGGTCATCTTTAGGCAATTGCATGCAGAATATCTGGAGTGCTCAGCCATAACTCATCACAACTTAAAAGAAGTGTTTGATTTAGCAATTCTGGAGGGCTTGAGCAGAAAGACGCCAGTCAACAGCAACATTCCCAAGCAAAAGGTCCAGTCTCCTAACAGATGGATTCTATTCCAAAGCGCAGCGGAGAAACAGACAGAAAAGACAAAACCAGCGCCTAAGAAAGTGACGCTACCCTTCAAAGAAAGCAGTTTTTTTGGTCTCAAAAAGTTGGTCTCAATTATGAAGCTGTAGTTTCACTGTTACTATGTAATTTCTTTATTTTTTGTTACTTATTTGAATTTGCGGTGCTGTAAGTTTGTTTACGTGTAAAACATTTGATAAGAAATAGGTGATAAGATAGTTACGAGAGATGTGCTTTGCAGAATTACAGTAACCAACATAGTGTTGTGTGAGGATCTATATGTAAAGCAACACAATAATTAGCAACATGCTTTATTGCTTCAAGTTCGACCCCTCAAGACTTGAATAGTTATTTCTCTATGGAAAGGGGCAGCTGGCATCTAAGCTGATACTCTGCTTTTTTTAGACCGACTCTTTTCCTAGCCACCATCCAAGTCTTGGATAAAGCCATGCCTTCTCTCTGCAACAATAGCTTTTGACTTTTACAGATTTAGCGAGAGGTTTAGAGTGTTACGTGAATAACTAAAAATTAAAAAATAAAGTGGTTAGGTCGTATTGACAGCACGCAAAAGACGTAAAAGTGAAAAGGATGTTGCTCTAAGTAGACGGTTATAACACTTGCAAACCAAAGGCAATATATAACAAATAAACGTAATATACAGGATATAATATACCGTATTTCCTGTATTAAGCACCCCTAACAAATAACCACTTATGCTGTACTATTGAATATTATCTTCTAGAGTTCACCTCATTGCCCTCAATTGATGTTTCTCTTTTATGTAAAAGTTATGTAAATGTTTGCCTTGAAGAAACAAGGCAAACCAAGTCTGAAGGGTACCTGGATACCCGATATGTTCCAAAGAGACAAAATTTGAACATAGTTCTGTATTTACTGAGACGTGCTGCATAAAGAAGTTCTGGTAAGTATGGTTTTTTTATACATTCAGAGTTGCTCTCGAGTGATTTTTGTCTTAGGTATGTGTGCCTGCATATCTCAATCCCAACCTTCCAAGCCTACTCGATCTTTGGAAGCTTGAAGGGTTAAAGATGCGTACGCAAAGTTACATGCGAGATGAATACAAGCGATCTTTTTAATAACACATGCATACGAACACTCTTTTTGCCCAATTCCAGTGAAAAAGTGCAGTGAAATATGATTTATTGGGGATCCAGGTATCCTCCAGAGATGGTTTATTTTGATACCCAAGACGAAAAAAAGGTAATATTGGATCGGACTATTTTTTAAGACTGATCTTTTAAATGTAAAAACTTGTTAGAGAATACAAAATCTCTGAACAAAAGTTGAAGCACATTTAGACTCGAAAAATGGACTTTAATGAGAGGGTTGTAACTTACTCTTGATATCGAGTTTTTGAGGCTGACAGCAGCAATTAATAATCAATGGCATGCATTTTGGTTGCTGTTGTTGGTGGAACAACTGGTTGCACTGGTTGAAGTTGCACTGGAAACTGCAAAATACGAATTAAAAAAGAAAAAATCAGAGCAATTATTGAAATGGACGTACCAATTAGGTGGGCAATAACCTCCATACTGCCTTTTTGTTCTGGACAGAAATGTGTTCGAGAGTTCTACAAAGGATCCATTCATATAACTGTTGTGATTAGAGATTGAAGAGGCAGAAATGAGGTGTTGAATATGATAATGATAGCTGGCAAATATTATAGATAGCAATGTCCTCACAGGCTGCAGACTCCATACGGTCTTCATGTTGAAATGAAGAAGCAGTGTATTTCTTCCTGCAATTTTTGAAAAAGATGATGAGATTAGCTAAATCTGAGCAACAGGTCAACAATACAACTCTCGACGTATCTAAAAACTGTAAAGCACGAAGAATTATGAAGCAAGAAGCAAGCGGGACAAAGGCCACCCAAAAAAGGTAAGACGAATTCGTCTGGTAACCTTGGATTAGCAGCAGAGCCAGAAGCTGAAATTGATTTAAGCCACTTAAGTCCTTTCGCCTTAATTTTAGTGTTTGGTTTCCCCCTTGGAAGACCATAGAAGTAGAAACTTCCGCTCAAAATTGCAACACAATAAAATAAGTTTTGTACGTGCACAAAAACTAGACAAAAGCCAGCAGCCGCAGCAGAAGCCATCGCTTTATTAGAGTGTCCAGCAGAATGTGGCCGGTAGAAGTTCAATAAGAATGCGATGAAGTGTTTGTAATTCATCCCAGCCGCCCTTTTGTCTTAAGTGCTCAGGAACGGAGGAGAAGTGGACTGGTCTTTGTTAGGAAAGTAGCAGACACACACTGCGAAGGAGTGTGCAGCACTAGGGTTGATTTGAAAACATAAATACTAGCAGCAAAAATTGCAAAAACAAATTTACAGGCTCCAGAATGTTCAAAATACTCAAAAACCTACTTTATTTAACAAGTACTCCGGTATTTTGTGTGAAAAACTCGTGTACATGCAAAATGGTGAACAGTTGTCCATTTTTCTCCATGATTGCTGGTAGCTGAGCGAAATATATTGAGTGTCCATTACCTTCTCATTCCTCTCTTTTGTTGTCCGCTTCGAGTGGTCGTCTAAAGTTCTCTTGCTAATCTGATTAGGCGATTAATATTTTAGATGGATAGCAATGCATTCTTGCCTGTCAAGCAACAAGGGTCGACCGTTTTTGTTGAAGCTCACTTTGGTAAAGCAGTAATTTATCTACTCTCCTAAATATAGCAGCAATGTTTATCCAGTCTTCCAGTCCTTACTATTTACTTTTTTATTGCTATTTTTATTTTTATTACTATTGTACAGTAAGAAAAAATGAATGGATTAATTGTCTAATCCAGATACAGTCAAGCCTTTCTATGACGATTACCCAAAAAGTTCGATTCACAACTGCGTCCGCCATTCTTTTACCTTAATTTTTGATATCTTTTGCCAATTTCGAAATTGAATAAGCCTAAGCCGATGGAGATGAATGGGCCAAGAATCAGAATGAAGAATTCCTTAACGCGACGAACCTCAACGAGTTGCAAGCCGTCGGAGGAATCAACGCGGGGAATTTAATGGAGGACTTCATAAACGTGGACGACTTCGTGGAAACTTGTACCGTATTTACTCTATTAAGCGGGCACCCTCTAATGAGCGGGCACCCTCTAATAAGCGGGCCCCCTAGCGAAGGGTCGAAAAATAAGCGGGCACCCTCTAATAAGCGGGCACCCTCTAATAAACAAGCCCTATGATTAATCAAAACCAAGCCAGTTGATAACGAGCTTGCCCTTAAATTCGTCGACGATTCTTTTCACTGGACGCTTCAACTGGACTAGAGCGTAAGGTAGAAACTTGCGACCAGTGCTACTAGCTGTGAGGGCGACCGTGATTCGTATCTTCTCTTGTCCTGA
>BBSZ01001221.1:0-16083 GCA_000981365.1 Subanguina moxae | reverse complement strand
CTCGACAACCCTAGAAATAAGTGCACCCCCCTACCTAAATTCAAAAAAATGTGTTTGTGGCATTGTGTTTTTGACCTATTTTTTGCTGGTGTCTTCTGGGCATGTTATATACCAAAACGTAGCCTAGAATCTAAGCTAAATTTTGGTATATAAGATGCCCAGAAGACACCAGCAAAACATAGGTCAAAAACACAATGCCACAAACACATTTTTTTGAATTAGGGGTGCCAGTTTAATGAGGTTCGACTGTATTGTTCAACAAATATATAGAATCTTTTTTCACATTTTAATCATTAAAAAATAAAAACAGCTTTTTACTAAAATTAATAATTACCGGGTTGGTGCATAATTACCCGCGTTTTTTTACCAAAAAATGTGTTTGTGGCATTGTGTTTTTGACCTATGTTCTGCTAGTGTCTTCTGGACATGTTACATACCAAAATGTTTTTTTTTTGATTAGTCAAAAAAGAATAGTCAAACTAATCAAGATTTTTTGATTAATTAATCAACTAAAACAGTTAGCTGAAATACCACCCTGGTTTACCTGCTTCCAAAAGGTTTTGAGTGCTCTTTAGCTATTTTAACTTCAGAGAGTATCTTATTCCAAAAAAAAAGCCTTTTTTTATGAGTGGATGCAAATGCCCAATTGGTGAATAGACCTAACGCGGCACCCCAAGAGACCAGGCTCTAAAAGTCGAGGGTGCCTAAGTGATGGGGTGCCTGATTAGCGAGGGTGGACTGTACCTGAATAAGATTACAAAATTCTGTTTCCATTTGTAGAAGCACTAGCAACCATTTAGGCAGAAAGAGAAATAACAATTTCGAAATGCTACAGATCCTAAGCGACTCTGGCTATTGTTCACTATTGTTTAGCCCGCAGTTGCAAAACAAGCTACCACTCTCCAAATTCGCATACGAAAACTATATTTTTCCAGTCACTGTTTTCCTCCAAAAAAAAAGAGATTGCTAACCAAGTAGTCGAAGAAACGTCCAGTGAATGCCAATGCCCAGAGTTCTCTGTTGGAAG
This sequence comes from Subanguina moxae, assembly GCA_000981365.1. Lineage (NCBI taxonomy): Eukaryota > Metazoa > Nematoda > Chromadorea > Rhabditida > Anguinidae > Subanguina > Subanguina moxae. The sequence goes on along the minus strand of BBSZ01001221.1, from coordinate 15,056 downwards.
GGAATGACACGAAGCATAATCTTGAAAGAAGAAGCAGAATCGTCGCAAAGTAAGAGCTTAATTGATTACCTGCTGAGAAGGGATTCCGGAAGCAAAACTAGCAACAACAGAAAAGAAGAGAAGCACGAGGAACACCCATTCTGAGAGACCACATTCTGGTGTGCAGAACCCACTAAACATTTTGCCTGACTCCGACTGAGGCGAAGGAGGAGATGTGGAAAAAGAAGAACTGTTTAAGGGATCCGCCAAACACTGGCAATCTTCCCATTCATCTCCCTGAATTTATTTCGCCTGAAGTAGGTAGGTAGTACAAGGTGCGGCAAAAGTTCTGACACGGTTTCAAAGTGTAAAAAATCTTTATTGAAACATAATAACACCGAAAAACGAATAGTGTCATCAGAAAGCCCAGAAAATTTTGTATAAAATGCATTGTATAAAATAGTCACCATTTGGTTTGACACAGCAACGCAATCTTTTCCGCCAATTTTCAATGTCCGAGGCGAGCAACTCCACGTCGGTTTTATCCTATGTCTGTTGGAGAGCCGCACAAAGTTTAGCCAGACCTGCATACCGCTAACTGTTGACTTTTAATGAGTTAATAACTTTTCTTTAATAATTTCCAACGGAGAAGCGTTTGATACGCGAGGCTTGAGATCAGTTGAAAGTGTGTGTTGATCTTTTATTGCTAGGTTTTTGATCTAGCAAAGCCAACTTTTGTAAGTTAGTGAGCTTAGAAAAATTATGTGGTTGCACGGGGCATAATAGCATTCTGAAACTTTTCTTTGGCGCAGGAGCGTTTGAGGGTTATAAACACAATATGTGTGCATGAAATCGTGTTCCTCATCAAAATTGGGCTCTATAGCAGTCAAAACGACTAAAAGTGGAGTCGCTAGATGGATTTGAACATGAGACCCCCAAACAACGCCGAGCCGGCACTTTACCACTGCGCCATGCAAACCCATCACATTGAACTCTTAAAATTCAAAATCAATTTTTTGGACAATTTGAAAAGCCGTGCTACCTGAAGTAAGCGAATGTGAAATAGCATTTAGATACAAAATTTAATGGATAATAAGATGTACAAAACAGATTTTTAAAGTAATGGTAATGACGCAGGCATAAAATGCATTTAAAAGTCGTGTCAAAACTTTTGCCGCACCCTGTATATAGGCGCATCAGATACTTAACAACAGATTATTAGGTCTACTGTAGAATGAAAACAAGTTTACCGTGTCCTTTTTGGTCCTTCGAGTGCAGCCAGCAAAACAGGCAGAGTAGTAAATTTGATTAGTGTATTTGTGACACACAGGATTCCACTCAGAAGTGCAATGGCAGTTTTCTAAACGATAGACTTGGAAACATTAATGATTGTGCTTGATACATACTGTTGCAAGCAGACAGCAGTGGATTGTGGCCGGCCTTAATTTTTCTAAAATGTTCTGCATTTCTGAGGTTGCACATGTTTCAGCCCGAAAACTCACTGCTGATTATAGCCTACTGTAATACCCACAAATTCTCGAGCCGGACATTGGATTAGGAAGGAGGTGATTAGCACCAAAGCGATCACCTGAAACTTTGTGTTAAAAAAAAAAGTGGAAAAGGTAAGGTAAAAAAGGGAGAAGGAGAGTTTACAAAGTAGAAGGCTCTACCATTCTCTCACCATTCTAGTCTACTTTGCATAAAGTGCACTACAGTCGACTCTCGATATAAGAGCACCCATTGGGACCGACAGTTTGTGCTCTTATAGCGAGAGTGCTCTTATAGCGAAGGTAAACTTTGTCTGTTTTATCTGTCTTTACGGCCAACCAAATTTTTTTTTAGTGCTCTTATAGCGAGAGTGCTCTTATAGCGAAGGTAAACTTTGTCTGTTTTATCTGTCTTTACGGCCAACCAAATTTTTTTTTAGTGCTCTTATAGCGAGAGTGCTCTTATAGCGAAGTGCTCTTATATCGAGAGTCGACTGTATACGGCGTATCTCAAAAATGATTCCTAACTCATTTTTTCGATGTTTCAGCACTCAAAACATGCTTAAAACACGTTTCCAAAAGTCAATTTTTGGACGAAAAATCTTTTTTGCTAAAAAGTGTAAACCACCACTTAAAAACATGTTTTAGAAGCTAAAACGTTGAAGAAGGATGATTTTGGTCATTTTTGAGCAACGCCGTATAGTATACTCCTGCCCCTACTCCAAGTGTAACAAAAAAACATCACTAACATGGCAAACAAAAATCATTTTGAGCATCCCACCGACTTGAAGACTCATTTGTCTAAAAATTGGAGGTATTTCTACAATAGTGTTTATTTGTAAAGTAACACCAACCTTATCACCATTCCACCCACCATAACACCAGCTAAACATTTGTCCACACATTAGTGTAGTCTCTAATGCTCGTAATGTTTTTATTTGTTTACCCGCAGCAGCAAAAATAACCAATGCTAAAACAGAAGGGAATCATTTGATAATTGAGAAGTTTTAAAATTTACACGACAAATAAGCTCCTTTTGTTGGTGTTGTACTCAATATAGCTTCCAGGATTTTCGGCTGCAAAAAACATAGAAATGGCTTACAAAACTTAATTTGCATTTATTTCTCCGGAATCTTGTTCGGATTCATCTCACAGGTAAGTGTGTGCGCACATCTCTAACTCTCAAGCCCCTTTACTCCAAGCCCCCGTCGCCGCCGTAGGGGCGACGGGGGCTTGGAGTTGAGATGCGCACACAAAACATATTTTGAGCATACAAAGGCCCTGGTGTACAAGTGGCACGTTTTTTTTTGCCTTGCTTCCCCCTGTTGATTCTTGAAGCTATTTGTCTGAAGCATCTGTTCGAATATTCTGTTGATGATGCAAGATACTTTCTGGCCAGCACAAAACTTTTGAAAAACAGTATGCAATGCGATAAATGTGGAACTACACTAAGAGAAGTTACAAAAAATCAACAGGGGGGACCAAGGCAAAAGATCTCAGGAATGCAAATCTGAAAACAGAATTAAAAAAGTCTTGGTTGTTGAGATATGATCAAAACTAGGAGAAAAAAGATAAAAACTAAATTTTCGGCATGTGTTTTTTTATATTTAAATCCCACCATAAATGCGGCAAAGCCATTGATGACGATCGACTCAAAAATGCCGAGTACAATGCATGTCACAAAGGTGGGATTGCGCATAATATTCTGCAGCAAATAAAATAAGTTCTTTAATGCGAAAATCTCTGCCATATAAAGGACCGACCCAAACAGCTTTGGGCATGTGCTTTAGATTGCCTTTGAGAATTTCATCGGCATTATCCAATTGAGAGACTGCGTGCACTTGATTAACCTGAAGAGGCATCCTATTGCATAAATTAAACAAAACCGGCCACGTACAAAATAACACCGCGCCAAAACATCGCCACGGATAAAACACCGCCGGCCATAACATCGCCGGGACAAAACATCGCCAAAAGTCTTTAAAGTATTGTGTATTGAGGAATCAACAAAAAGGTTTTTTGAGTCCTCTTTTTTTATTTTACAGACAATAACATGCAAAAAGACTAAGAATAGATGCACTCAGTAAAAATAACATGAATAATATAACAATATAATAATATCAACAAAATATTTCCAAAAGAGAAAAGCCTTCTCTAACCATTGCTGTTTCTTCTCAAACCCAGCATTTTGAACTTGTTTGATTTGTATATATTCTTCGCATTCCAGCGCACTCCGCTATCAACTTTTTGTTAGCGGACTGTGCTGCAATTTTTGTCTCACCCTGACGCCTGACACCCTCATGCATCAGGGTTGGGGGGGCTGTGGTTTTGTCTAGGGATGGGGTCTTGTGCAGGGCTGGGGTTATGGGTAGGGCCGAGGTTTTGGGTAGGGCTGGGGTTTTGCGTAGGGTTGGGATTCCGGGCAAGGCGTTTCTGGAGCCCTGCCCAAAACCTCGGCCCTACCCATAATGTTTTGTTGATGTTTTGTCCCGGCGATGTTATGGCCGGCGGTGTTTTATCCGCGGCGATGTTTCGGCGCGGCGTTATTTTGTCACGTACCGAACAAAAAAATGTACACAATTTAATTTTTTTGTGTGTGTGAACTAAAGTGGAACCTCGATATATAGAACCCTCTCGACACCAAGCTCAACCATGTCGACTATATTGAGGGTCTATGAAGGTTCGATTACCTTAAGTTTGTACAAAAAACCAACCAATCTGTGATTCAAGGGTAAACTTTATCAAAGTTCGACTATACCACCATAGGTCTCATCATTTTGGTCAGTATGGTGGAGTAAATTCAGCGGATATTTTTGGGAAGAAATGTGTTGTTGTATGTGCCTATAAAAGAATGGCAATCTACTAAACATACATCTTTAATTCTGTGCTTCTTGGCTTCGGGCAACTCTTTGGCAAACATGAGAATAGGAAATGCTGTGAGAACGGCAGCCACGGCGCATCCAAGAAAACCCAACCACCAGGCACTAAATTGGTTCACTTGGAGAAGTAATTGACTATTTAGGTTGGTTGACTAACCCAATCCAGCGAGGATCATTATTTGTAATTGTGATACTGAAACAAGAGTCAGAATGTTAGAGAACTAAACTTTTAAATAAATTAACCTTTTCATATCAACCCTATCAAAGTCAGTGTAGATGCTCAACAAAAATCCACCCACAAACAGCCCAATAACAGGGCCAATAGAAGTGACAACTAGAAGAGGTTGGTCTTTTAGCTAGACAATTTTTAATCTCAATTTAACCTGCATGAATAGCCAAATAAACTGGAGATGCTTTTTGAGACACATTCTCATCCAAATAAGCTGTTCCAATTGAAAATAGAGGAGTGGCTCCAACACCTGCAAATAGGTGCTTGCACTTGGCATATAAATTTAAAACTATGTTAAAAGACATTAGACACATTGGTACTATTGTATCAACCCCCCACCACACAAAAGTACTTGGGTCTTCTAGGTACATTGACCGTATAAGAAGCATTTTTTCTCCATTTTAAAAGGATCGAGGGCTGTATAGGGAAGGGAAGGGGCAATTAAGGGGCCATTTTCTAAGGAGGGCCCACTCAAAAAAGAGAAGATCTTGAACATAGCTTTGTCAACTGGGCTCTACCGCATAAAAAAGCTCCGTTATTTTCATGCATCCAGAGCTGCTTCTCGAGTGATTTTTTTCTCAGGTATGGGTGTGTGCGGATTTCAATTCCAAGCCCCTGAGCTCCCTTACGGGGGCGACAGGGGCTTGAGAGTTAGAGATGCGCGCACAGACTTACCTGTGAGGTGAATCCGAGCAAGATACTGGAGAAATAAATGCATTTTAGGCCTTTTTTGCCATAGTCCAGTGAGAAAAACATGGTAAAAGGGCAAAAAAGGGTGAAAAAATTGCACAAATGGGTTGCAGAGTAAACTGCCTTAACCGCAAATGACCGGCCCAAAACGACTCGCTGTACCGTGCTTCATTTTTGAGTTTTTGTTTTGAGTCGCTTGAAATCCTTCTCATTGTGTTGAATTATGATACGAAAGGAGGACGAAAATTAAGCAGGCACCCTTTAATAATCGGCCCCTCTAGAAAAGGGTCAAAAAATAAGCAGGCATGTCCGTTTAATAGAGTAAACACGGTAAACTATATTTAAAAGACATTTGAAACAATGCCACATATTCTTGATTATGCTGAACCAAACCAAAAATTTTAAATTATCTCACCATGAAAAGTTTGGCCAAGAAGAAAGATGAGAAAATAAGGATTCATGTAAGAAGCATCTTCATCACTTCTAGGAACACATTTCGCAATCTCTACATTTCTGTAACCAAATAAATGAGAAGAAAAATATTTTCAATCATTTCTAACCTGTCTAGACTACATTGCCCAACTTCGCTTATATTTGTGCCTCCTTGGCCAAATTGGTATGGAGCTGTAACAAAAACGAAAATGTCATCAGTCACTGAATTAAATCTGGCAATTGAATGTTACCTATGATGTAGTGTGGTAATGCACAAACAAAAGATCCTATGCCCATGATCACAGTGCCCAAACCTATCCATCTGCCCTTGTGACCTAAATTTGTAAAAAAGAATAAAATAAAAAAAAGTGAAATTAGCAGCAAAAAAGGAGGATTTCACATTGTTATGATAAACACCTTAACTGTTTTTCTCGTCCAAGTGTTGAATATTATTTGTTGGGCCAAGTTTTTTTTTGTACCGTAGTCCTTTAATAGACGGGCTGCCCGTCTATTTTTTCATCGACCCCTAGAGACGTCTATTAGAGACTGCTCGTCTATGGATTTACGGTAGTTTGAATAAAAGTCGCGGTTGGACTAGGCCCGAATTAACCAACAAAATCCAACCTTACTTAAAAAAAAATAATAACAATGAACTGACCATGATTGCCCCAATGACACACTGGAAAGACGGCCAAAAGTACTGCAAAATCATACCAACTCGATATAATGCCCGTTTGTGTACTAAAAATACGTGCTTTGATTAATACTAGTTACAATTTCAATTTTAAATATACACGCAAAACCCTGGAAATTTATATTACATTAGAAATGATTCCGAGCAAGACTCATGATCGAAAATGTATATAGAGGCTTTTTTGCCAATTTCTAGTGAGAATAATAAACAATCAAAAAAAAAATAGGGTATCCAGCTATCCTCCAGTACCGTTTACCTTGGTCCCCAAGGCAAAAAGTCAATATTCAATCAAAAAAAAATTTTCAAAAGTGCCATTTGCCATCTAAAAACATGTTTTCTACCGTTTTTGCGGTGTAAGACAACTTATAAGTACTTAAAATACGTTTTTGGGGCATGTAGAGATGCGGAATTCCTGCCAACCAAAGTCACATCAACTAAGATAGATATGACCAAAAAATAAATAGATACATGAAAAGATGTTTTTGAAGGCTTTCCACATGTTACAGTCCCATCTGCACATCTTCGAACAAATTTTTGAACTTAAAGACCAAATTCAGCTAGCCTAGATACTCTTTCCTGACGAATGAGACTTCCTCTGTTTGACCCTTTGATTTCGCTGAAACGAAGGAAGGTTGGCTGCAGAGTAGCATTTTTATTGCAAAAAAGGAGAGTGAAACTTTATGAAAATGGCTAATTTGGTGTAAGCTGTACAGTTTAAGTAAGAATTCCTGGGTGGGAGTGCTTCATTCCCTAACCCATATGTCAGAAGATATAAGATATAGATCCACTCTCAGCCATCTCACTGATGTGACTTTCGACCTTCTTTCTGATTTGGTCGTATCGGCTGGCAGTATTTTACTTTTTTGCAGTCTTTTCTGGTATTTGGGGGGGAGGGGTGGTAGAGTAGGGTCAAATAATTTTTAGCTTTAAACAATGGCATAATCAGCAAGTATCACCTGGTCATATGAAACCTCTTTTCCAATGTGCTTAGCCCCACAGGGAAAATGCTATTGACCACAAAGCTCTGGACAAAAGCACATATGCCAAGCATGGTGAGTAGCCATTTGGCGTTGTGGAAAACTTGCAGCCATTTGGGAGTGCATGCTCCATAACCACATAATAGAACGTCGTCCTCCTCTTCTGACTCATAGGCTGACTTGATGGAAGAGGTGGTTCTCACGGTGGACCTATCCGCCGAAGTGCCTGGTGTCTCAAAGTCTGCCTGCCCACTAGCGCTATGGGCAGCAGAACCGTTGGGCAGGTTGTTCCCTTGCACAACAGCCGAGGAAGATAGCATTATTGATAGGGAATTAAGGGCAAGCACAAATTAATACATGAAGAAAACTAGAGTGGAATAACTTTGAGCAACTTAACTACTCTTGATCCTTCTTTCCCGTGCAAAATATGCGACCAAAATTACACATACAATAAAATGGACGTTTTTTAATTAAAAATCCGGTACTACTGTATAGGGAAAGGAAGGGACAAGTAAGAGGCCACTATAGGAAAAGAGAAGATCTTGAACATAGTTCCCCTTGTAGGGACTTACCGCATAAAGAAGCTCTGGATGCATGATATTTTCATGCTTCTAGAGTTATTCTCGACTGATTTATGTGTCAGGTATGCTTGTGTGCGTATAACCGAGTAACGTCCAATTTTCATACATATTTATGTAATGCCTCTCAGGTGTACGGATATATAGAGATGGATATACCACAAATAATGTATTACTTTTGCAAATGACCTGCCTAAAAGGCTTTAATATTGGCCATTCTCTATATTTTCATTTTCAATAATTTCTTTTTTCATGTATGCTTGCGTGCACATCACAACTCTAAGCCCTAAAAATTTAAGGTAAAAAATGGTCGGACACAATGGTGGGTCAAATTATTTGGGGTGACGGATTAGCGACACTTGACTGTACAAGGTCGGTTTTTTTGAGAAGTTGAACATTATAATTTTTTGACTTGGGGGCCAAGGTGGACTACAAGATACTACGCAAAATGAATAATCACAAACAAATTTTTTATTTTTCAAATACCATTAAAAAATGAATCACCTCATTGTGGTTTACAATATTTAAGGAGTTAAAAATAATAATAAATTCCCGCCCAACAAGATTCAAATATTTATTTCTCTTAATCCAGTATTTATAATCAGGTGGGAAAAAAAGAATAAAGGAGTTAAAATAAGCAAAAATCTTTCAAGAAGAAAAACTGATGTAAGAAAAGATGATTTTTGTGCTCAGCCTCCTGCTCTTGGAATTCCAATGAAAAATAAGAAATGGAGAAGGAGAAGTATTGGAGACTTTGATAGCCTACCGGAAGTCATCCAAACCAAAAAGAGAATCAATCGAATAAGTTTTTGTAAATAAAAAAAAATGTTTCCACGAACCAAAAAAAAGCCTTTTCCCTCCGATCCAGCAAGCCAACCAAAACAAATGATGAAGGGCCAAGTTTTGAGACTAATTTACTAATCTCCGTGCGTCTTTTTTTTGCTTATCCCCAAAATAAGAAATATCTTAAGACAATAACAGATCATTACTTTGCAACATTATTCTTCTGATAACTATATGTGAGAACACAGAACCAACAAAAATGATTTATTTGACGTTTTAGGGCCAAGCTTTTTTTCTATCCATCCAACCACTCGCATAGAAAACGCTTTTGGCCAGAAATCGAGCTTTTTGCATTGGGGGACTAAGGTAAACCAAGCCTGGAGGACAATTGCCTTCATGTAAAACTTAAAAAATATATAACTACCTGTCAAGCATCTCAATAATGGGGCTCTACAACACATAGAAGTAATACAATATCATATAAAAAAACTAACAAAAAATAAAGCAAAGAAATTGGTCTACAAAAAGTATGAAATGTAAAGAGCTCTTCAAAATGATCTAAGTTTTAAAGACTGAAATATTTTGGCGCTCCGCTACTCAACCATATTTTATTGGGAAGAAGGGTTGTCTAAGGGAGGACAAGGAAGGGGCCACTCTGTAGGAAAAGGAAAATCTTAAACATAGTTTACCTTGCCGGGGCTCAGGGACTTGAGAGTTATAGATGCGCGTACAGGCCTACCTGTGAGATGAATGCGAGCAATTGCCTTAAGAAAAAAATGCATTCAAAGGCTCTTTTGCCTTGGTTCAGTAAGGCAGACGGCTGAATGGCCCTTCAAATTAGTGGCCTTCTATGACTCCCTTCCCCTCCCAATACTGCCCCTATTCTCCTCCAGGTTACTATTTTGACGTCTTTATGCCAAAATCATTACTTAAAAATGGTTTTTGAGCACTTTTAGAAAACTTAATTTTTGGAGGGCGGAGGTATAATCGAGTAGCGTCAATATTTTTGGAGTGCACGAAAAAGATAACGAAAAAGCAATAAAAACAGAAAATGAACAAACGTTTACCTTCTAGTAAGAGAATTTAAAAACAAAGGTATAAAAATCATCGTCTTCTCCGCCACGACATTTACCTTGTTCGCCAAGGTAAATTAACCTATGAGGGCACCTCGGTAGGTACTTGTTGTATCATTTTTTATCCCGTTTTCTTCATCGAACAAAGCCAAAAGGGTGTCTGAATGCACTACTTGTCCAAAGTATTGCTTGGCTTCGCCTCACAGGTAAATTTATGGCGCATCTCTAACCTCTTAAGCATTATATTACAATATAATTATTATATTACAATTATTGTACAATCGAACCTCGTTAAACTGGCACCTCTAAGTCAAAAAAATGTGTTTGTGGCATTGTGTTTTTGACCTATGTTTTGCTGGTGTCTTCTGGGCATGTTATATACCAAAACGTAGCCTAGAATCTAAGCTAAATTTTGGTATATAACATGCCCAGAAGACACCAGCAAAACATAGGTCAAAAACACAATGCCACAAACACATTTTTTTTGAATTAGGGGTGCCAGTTTAACGAGGTTCGACTGTAGCCCTTTCGAGAGAACAGAGGAATTGGGGGTTTACGGTTGAGATGTGAACACACACACATATCTAAGAAAATGACGCTGGATACATAAGACCCAGAAAAATTCCACATTTATTTCTTCGAAAGTCTTCAAAGAGAAGTGTATAGGGAGAAAAAAAAAGCAGATTTTAAACAGGATCAACAAACCCACCTTTCCTACATAAAAAGATTCTCATGTTTGGCTTAAAAAAAAGGTGGTGATTATCGATATTTAGGCTGCTCAAAAAGGGTAAAAAAGACACAGCGTTGTTGTGGTGGTGGTGTGAAATGTATGAATGTCTCAAAAATTTTATAGTACTACAGCCACAATATATGAAGGGCGGAAATAATAATATGAAGAGTAGGGAGCAAACCGGTCTGGTAGTTGTGTTTCTCTAGCCATGTGAAACCTATGAAAGTTTGAATTGCTCGATCACCTCTTTTTTTTTACTTCTTTTCTCTTTCACTCTTTTTGTAGGCTGCACCAATATGGCGATGATGGAATTGGTGAAGCCACCACTTTTTCAAGAGAAAGACATAACATTTAGCAATAACTGGTGTCCAAAAAGTCTTGCACAAGCTTTTAAACTAATTTTTACTTTTTTACCGAGTTTTTTTTATAAATCCTCTGATGGACGGGCTGCCCGTCTATCGACCTCCAAAGTGCCCGTCTATTTTTCGTTCGACCAGCAGAGTGTCCTTCTATTTATGATCGACCTCTAGGGGTGCCATTACAGTGGAAAATTAGCCAGGTAACAAGCACCTCTAATCAAAAAAAGACAATCAAAAACAATTGTCTAAATGGCTAAACTATGCTATAAGTGATTCGTCCAAAAATGCCTAAAAATGTTATAAGGCTATTTTAACTTCTAAAAACCAGTATAAATCATCAAAAAAGTATTGGAAAGCCACATTAGAGCACTTTTTTGGAAACTTTTTTTGACCGAAATCATGAAGACCATAACTAGAGGGTACTTGGATACAACAATAAGGCTCCCATTAGGCTTAGGCTTTAGGCTTAGGCCGACCCCCGTGAGCCATAGACACATAGGTTCGGCCTGGTACATCAGTGCATTTTCTCGCTTGCTCCAGCCAATAAGCATCTTTAAGCATGAGAATACGCTCCGGAACAGGTCCTTGCTGTTTGAAGCAGTGGATCATCCCATCTTCAGCTCTATCATCTATCAAAATTGAGGATTTTTACTAACAGTGACAACACCAAAAGTCAACATGATCAAAAACAAATTGAGAAACAAAATTTGGCAGGAGTACACTATAACCACCTAGCTCAAAAACGCCCGAAAACTCATCTTTTTCAACGTTATAGTTTCGGAAAAGTGCTGAAAAAGTGTTTTTAGGGCCGGCCGAGCATCTATTGGAGGAGTTACGTTAATAGGTTTTGCTGCCCTAATTTTCCTCTACAAAACTGTATATCCACTTTTTATTTCACTCGATAAGGGGGGGCATCGTGTTAGAAACACCACCCTCCCCTCAAATTGGTCTCAGCCTATGGCAGCACTTGTGCCTCTAACAATTGCCAATATTGCGGCCCATTATCTTCTGTCATAGAAAACGACACAAAACAGCTGATGCATGACTCATTTTTCTGTTCTTCATTCCTAAAAGACAAGACTTTTGTTACACCAGTAGTTCTTGGAGTCTTCTGAGATATTCCCTCAATAAAAAACAAAAATATAATCTTTTTTTCCTTGCCTATCTTGTGTAACCACGCCAAACCTTACACATAATAGTTTTACACACTCAGTTTTAAATAGAAGGTCCGAAAGAAGGGTAGAACAACAACAACGAAACGCGCTCAAACACATGGTGTCTTTGACCAACTATATAGTGTTTTTTGATATAGTAGACATCAGAGACAGAAAGATGCCTTTGGGGCGAGTCCCTTTCGGGCTTTGATCATCCAAATGTTCTTCGGGGTCGGGAACCCCCAAAATCGGCACGGGTCGGGGCCCCGACGGCGATTTTGGACATAAGACAATTGGCCATGGCCCTTGAAATTTATTCTCCCTGTTTCGGTTTGTCTTGCAATGAATGTTTACAATTTTAGGTTTTTCTCTATGAAACAACCAAACCAAGTGGATGTCCAAATTGTTTTCTTACTTTCAGGCTCTGAAACTTTTTCTGCTCTACTAATTAGAGCATTCTAAAGAAGGTTTGACAGGGATGAATTACTGTTTTATAGGCTTTTTTTTTAATTAAAAAGCGCACTATACAAAGGTTAGCGTTGTTTTATTACGTTAGCGTACTTTATTATAAATACACATTTTAAAAGGGCTGTAAATAACTTATGTTACACCCCGATATTGAATAACTATGTCAAACTTTTCATAAAAAAAATGATGTATAACTTTATTTCAACAAATGATCAAAATGGCCACCTTTGGCCGCAATACAACTACGGAGAAGTTTTAGAAAATTATCAATTGCTTTCTTTATCATATCCAGTGGAAGATGTTTCCATTTTCGTTGCAATGACTCTTTAAGATCAGCGATGGTTCAGTGAGGCTTTGAAGTAGTCCATCACGTTTCCTTCAGCGAAATTCGGTGGCCACTCTCCATCGTGCCGAGCCCAATGAGTGTCGACACTGAGCGAGTCCGGAAAGTTCTGTTGAATCTATTGCTGAGTTGCGCGGCCAAAGGTGGCCATTTATTTATTCATTTAGATCATTTGTTGAAGTAAAGTTATGCACCGTTTAAAAGCTTTTTGTCTGCTCTTTAAAATGGTACCCAAAACTTTGTGGGAAAGAGTACACTTTATAATTAAAAATAAGGTTTAAATTTAAATTCGTACGAACTTTTGTCTCACCCGATATAATGGATACACAGTGAAAAATAAATTCACCCTTAATGTTGGCAAACAATAGGTTTCACAACTCTAAGCTATATCACAGTAGAGCCATATAGAATCGACCGTATTTCCTGTAATAAACGCCCCCCCCCCTAAATTCAAAAAAGTGTCTTTGTGGCATCGTGTTTTTTCATCAAATTCCTTGGTAACTAATAGATATATTATATACCAAAATGTAGCTTAAAATCTAGGCTATGTTTTGGTATATGACATGTCCTGGAATAACCAAGAAAATTGGTGTCAAAGACAGAATGCCACAGGCAGTTTTTTTTTTAATTTAGAAGGGTGGGAGGGGGCGCTTATTACAGGAAATACGGTGTCATTCAGTTACAATAGGGTCATCAAATTTGACGAGAATATAATTTTTTCTCACAGCTTGGCCGAGCTTGCATTCCATTGATTTGACAATTCCATCACAAGGAGCTCTAAATTTCTGTATTTATGATTGTTGTCTAAATTTGGTTAACAGAGCTGTGCCTCTGTTAACAGATTAAATTTACTCGCCTTATAACAAATTCCATTTTCATCGAAGTCAGAGTAACGAGCTCTTGCCCTTTGTTTACTGCCTCTCCAACTGCGGTCAAAACTTTGGTCACAACTCCTCAAAAGCTCTTGGTAATAGCTAGGCAGTTAGCAATATCTGTACCTGGAATAGGTGATAATACTTCCGACCTTATTGGACCTAAGTATTCTTGCTTTTCCTCTACATTTGCTTCAGTCAATGGAAGATCCCATCGATGTGTTTTTGAGCCACAGATTAGAATAGCGTCCTTTAACTGAATGGCTTTGGAGCTCCACCGTTTACCACTGGACATTTTTTCTAGAGTGTAGTGGAGAACTGGACGTTTGGCAATGGGTGACAAGGATTTTGACAAGGATGTCAACAGGAACAGCTCTTTGGGTCTGTCGGAGCAATTTGGAGTCTGCGATCCATCAAAATCCATCAAATACCTGCCACCACCTTTTATTAGAACGTTGACCTCAAATTTGTCTGCAGCATTTTTCAGTTGGACTCTTTGCTTTGCGGAATGGTTGACACGAAAGAATTCAAGGCTTTCGCTGGGTGCATGCAAGTCAGCATCCAGAGAAAATGTCTAAAAAACGTTGAGAATTATTGGATTGACAAGAAAATATACGGAGATAACCATCAAGTTCATATACATTTTTTGTCTAAAATTCCAATTTTCATATATATTTATGTAATGCCTCTCAGGTGTACGGATATATAAAGGTGGACATACCACAAATAATATATTACCTTTGAAAATGACCCGCCTAAAAGGCTTTAATATTGGCCATTTGCAGGCTCTTCACCAAAGACACCTGACGCCTCCGTTTTAGGAGACCTTTCTGCATTTTTAGGCGCTAATATGACAAAAAATAAGTTGATGGTCTTGGGAGGACTCAATAAAAAATGAGCCCACTCGTATAGACAAAAAAACTGTCTTTGAACTTGATGGCGATCTTAATGGCCCGTAGTGACGGGGGTAGGTACCAGGGACGGAGCCGATTTCTGATTTCTGGTTCTGATTTTCTGGTTTTCTGACTTTTTTGACGTTCTGATTTCTGATTTCTGTTTCTGATTTTTTTGAAAAAAATCGGCTGCATGGCATTTTTTGCAGAATATCAGCTTTTGTTCAAGCAATCTTTTTTTACCCGTAAATACACTTCTGTTACAGTCAGTTTTGCACCAGCTTTGTAGTATTCTATTCGTATCACATTTGGCCTTAAAAATTTTTTCTTTAAGATGAACCGAAAGGCAGTTGGTTGTTGGTTCTAGATTGTGTCAAGTGCCTCTGCCCAAACGGGGAAACCAAAAATTGTTTTACATTTCTCTTGTTTATTGATT
>BBSZ01001218.1:5160-23369 GCA_000981365.1 Subanguina moxae | reverse complement strand
ATATTCATTTGATAGCGTTTTTTCTGCACAACAAAATTGTGTTTTTAGTTTTTTCTGAAATTTTAATTTTTCATCATTTTTCAGGCTCAGAAATGAACTATCCAGGAGGCAAAAATCAGCATTTTCGACACCTGCTTTTTTCCATTGGCCAAAAAGCTTTCTTCCTGTTTTACCTAGAAGCGCCGTTGAAAAAGGCACCCGTGGGTCAAAAAATCACTTCCATATGAGGCTCCGTTGAGCCGCTAGAACTGCTTTTGGTCGAGTTGGTGGAAAATTTTGGCGCCAAAAGTTTTTCATTCAAAAATTTTTACAGAAAAATTTCTCCAACCACACGTGTCCAATTTTAGGCTCATTTTAAAGCTGACAGCATGTAGTTTTCAGGAAAAATACGAAACCCCAAAGAGGACTGCTACAGACCGAGTTATAGCCTGCAAATAAAATTTTGTCAAAAAAACGCTACGAACTTTCTTTACAACCCAATATATAGATTAAGTATATACTATATATAGATTAACTATACAGATTAACTATGTAGTTGACTATATAGATTAACTATATAGATTAAGTATATACTATATATAGATTAACTATATAGTTGACTATATAAATTAACTATATAGTTAACTATGTTAGCCAACTATAAAGTCGACCCTCGATTTAACGACCCTCCCTTAAAAAGTTCGATCCGCAGCTGGGTCCGACCATTATTTTACCTCAATTTTCGACATCTTTTGCCAATTTTGATATTAATGTCTCTCAAGCAAAAAATCGTAAGGATTCTGTATTTGCCTGTCGTTTCTAGAAAGCTCAACAATTTCACCTTTGAAAAATCCAATTTTCAATTTAACAGACTCATTTTTGCAGACAAAACTGGACTATCCGGAATCGGCAGTGAAGCACACTCACGACAAGCCAGGAAGTCAGCCGACTATTCCATTCCCACACATTAATGAGGTTTGGTGGCAAAATTATTGCCAGAAGAACTTTGCAATTTCTAGGCAAAGAACCAGCACCGCTTGAACCACCAACAGTTCCAGCCAAGAAAGCACTAAAAAATCCACTACTCCTACCCACTGGCTAAAAACGCAATTCACCCACACACCAAATGTCTATTGTTTCACTGATTTCCAAGCAAAAATCCCGGCTACTGTTTCTCTTTTTTCAGCAAGAATAAGTGTAGAATACGAAAAAAATTTGTTTTGTAACTAAAAATAAACAAACATGGCCCTATATGAGAAGAGGACAGTTTTTTACCTTGGTCCCCCCCAGCCTGTTGTTTTAGACTCTTCTAAGCATTTCTTTGGTCCTGGGGGACCAAGGCAAACAACCTTGTAAATGGTATTTTTAGACCCCAGGTACTACACTTAGGCTTGGGGTAGGCCAGTCTAGGTAAGCTGAGACTCAGCGTATACCTTATTTCACCTAGGTTTAATGATTCACGGCCAACTTAGGCTGCCCTAGCCTAAGCCTAACGCTTAGTTGTATGCCTAAGTACCTGGGGTGTGGAAAATAGTTTTTTTTATAGCGTTTTTAGCGTATTAGAAATGCTTAGAAGGGTTTCAAACAGCACGGGGACCAGGGAAAAAAATTTGCCCTCTTTTTATATACGGCCACAAACATTTTCCCTTTGCACTAAACATTTTCACATAGATACGGTTATACAGAGTTTAGAGCAATGTTTTTAGCCAAGTCTTTTTTTGAACTATCCTCTATGATCCCTTTGTATTTGAGATCAAGTTAAACTATCAATCTAAATCACTTCTTTCACAAGTATTGTCTTCATCTTTTAAGGTGTCAATAAAGGCTAAATACAAACTGGATTCGCTAATTTTACAAAATACAGTCGACTCTCGATTTAACGACCTCCCTAAAAAATTAAACTAATCTACTTTTTGGAGACAACTCTCAAGCATGTTACCACTCAAATTGTAGCTTATTGTTTTAGCTATAAATTGGGTGCTAACTTGCCTAAGACTTGTTTGGAAAAAGTAGGCCAAAAACACGATTTTGAATTGGGGGGGGGGGTGTGGTTCTATTAGAGAGAATACGGTAACTCGGTTTCTTAAAGGGGCAGGAAAATTGCTTGTCACAGCGGTTTCGAAATTTAAATTCCCGCGGGACCACTAAAGGCTTAGGGCAGGTTTTCCTTTAGGCTTAAGCTTAGGCCCAGCAACATACAAAACATCTTTGCACATATATGTATATATTTTTAAGCATACATTCCTAAAAACACCCACCTTGGAGTTACAGCCTCTTTTGGACATGTAGCGAACAATCCTAAGTGCCTTGTCTGCCAAATCTGGTTCCGGATGGATGATGGTGGAGGATATTCGGTCTAGGAGGTTGGTATTGGAGATTATGTTGAACCACTGTTTCCAGGTGCACAAATTGCCCAATAGACGGAGTATATTGGCTTTGGTCGTGTTCTCGGTCTGATCCCCACTTTCTAGCAGACGAAGAAACAATTGCGTGAGACTAGCAGCATTGATGGAGTTTAGCTGCAGTTAAATTAGATTTTTGTGGTTTGGATAGGACTACAGTCCTCTTACCTCGACACAAACAGCCAAGGAGAAGTGGCAAAGGTTGGCGAGCAGACTGAGCACTTCCCGCAGAACTCTTTCTCTATAGAGGGGATCGCCACTGAAAATTTTAATTGGAGTTTAGTATTATAGTTTTAGATGAGGCGTATTTTTTCAGAGCCAACGAAAAACAAAAAACTACTTTAAAGGGTTTGAGTACTGCATTGAGTACTGGTCCTAGTCTCCGCACCAACGAATTCATAAATTTAAAAAGTCTTGCTTGTCTCGCGGTGAATTTTGTTTCAGTTCAATTGCATTTTCCAAATTCACTATAAAAGGTTGAGAAACAAGAATTAATTTCATTGTGGCTTCCAGTGAGTGTGCTTGTCTTCGTCTCTTCTCGCATTCTGCTTCCGAAATCCACGAAAGATGGCCGCTGATGGAAATAAGTCGAAAAAGGTGATGTCAAAAAAGCACTTGAGTACGACTCCGAGCAATGCGAAAAAAGTATCGTCTAAGAAAGTCTTGGCCAAAAAGTATTTTGCTTTAAGTTTCGCCCACTTTCTAACCGTGCTTCACTTTTCAGGTTGAATGTGAAGAAGTTAGAGCCGAGCAAGATGTCTAAATCAAATTCGAGGTAGTTGCAGTAACTTTTTTGAATTCTATGTGTCTGTGACACTTGTTTTTGCAGTGTCTCTATGTCAAGCCGTTCATCTGCTTTGTCCCAGGCTTCTGGTAAGTTACGTTCGAATTCTTCTGTGGCTATGCAAAGCAAAGGGGAGAGCAAGCAGTCATCACAAAGGCAGCCTATCGTGCTCAATCTCAATCTGAGTCTCAATTTTGTGGTACTTTTTGTCCGAATTTTCTTGCTTATGGTCTATAAGAAGAAGAAAAAATTCAGATGCCGGATGGGTCGAGCCCTCAGGGGAATATTGGCAATGGGCTGACACTGAATCTTAATGATATTCTGAATCAACAGCAAGCTGGAGCCTCTGAACTTTCGTCCTCCAGTCGCCGTTTCGGTAGTCATTCTGTGGTCCGGGGTAAACTAATAAAGAACAGGAAAAGCGGCATTCAGAAATCCAAGAAGCTCCGAAGCTCCAAGGTCTTGAACTAATAGAATGCTTTGAATTGATCAACTGATGTATTTTTGTATTCCGGCTGAATAAACAAGCAAGTCCTTTCCACTGTAGTGTTGACAGTTGCGCGTGCGAGCAAAACTTTGATGCGAGTTTTCGAAACCATGCGAGTTGCGCAAAACTTGCATTGGTTTTTGTCGGTTGGCTACCACGTTTTTTAAACCTAAGTTTTCGTAGTTATCCAAAAGAGATCAAAAAGGTTAAAAAGCTTGAGAAAGGGTCACTGGCCTCGCGACAAGCACTTCAGAACCGCTTCTTTGCATCAGACCGACCAACGCTCTGAACAATTGTCTGCTCTTCTCTAGAAATGCTATAACTTCTTTCCTAGATGTCAATTTCTGAAGTAGAATTTTTAAGATTAAATTATTCATGCCATCTAACTCACCTCTTTCAAACTGCTCAACGTCTTAAGCACTGTTTTCGGGTCAGTGGAACCAGAGATGAGGACGGCTACGAGAGGGTCCGCAAGGCTGTTGGGCGATGCTTCAATGGTTGCTGCTGGAGATATACTGTTTGTGTCCAGCTTCCTCCTTTTTGGATTCATAATTATTTGCAGCGATGTTCAGGTAGGATTAGAGCAGAATAATTAGTGATTGTCTTAACTGTAACAGCGATTAAATTAGGGCGATGACATCTGATGATTTGCAGATTATTCATTATCAAGTGAGATCCAGATAATTCACGAGTGAAATGTTTGGAAACCCGTTGAAGCAGTTCTGGATGGCGATTTCGAAGGAGGTTCGCGACTGCATCGTACTGGCATTATTAGTTCCTACAGTTAGTGGGCAAAAGCTGGGCATCGACGTGGACTAATACGAGATGAAAATGTTGTGAAAATAAGCCACATAGAGTTTGCAGGGCAGCTGCCATGAGTAAAGAATTTAAATCTGAATACAGAATTTCAAGAAAAGGCTCGGTTGCTGAGATATGATCATAACCAGCCGCAAACTTAATTTTTTATTATTTTTTCTCCTAGTTTGGATCATATTTCAGCAAGCAAGTCTCTTTTTGAAATTATTTTTTCAGATTCGGATTTCTGAGGTCTTTTTTTCTTGCTTGGGTGCCTCAGAATGAAAAAAAAAATCTTTCAAAAATGAGTACTGTAAATGAGTAAATGTAAATTGTTGTGACGTAACAAAGTGACCGCCTAATAAATGTACCTCGTAACAAATTTTCGCGTAAATTATGGTGTACAGCCATATCAACATCGAAAATAGCCAAAAAAAACTTCGAAAAATGGCAATAACATAACAAATATTGGGTGGCATCGAGTTCGAGTGGTGTGTCGCTGCATCCAGAATATTGATTCAAGAGCGAAATATGAGTAGGAGTAAGTAAAACACCCTGTTTCCAGCTTCTAGTCAAAAAATTTCACAAAAATTGAGAATTATGAAACCAAAATGGCAATTCAAATAGCCGCCAATAGGTGAAGTGACCAGGTTGAGCACACACACACATACACACAAGGCACACAGCGTCCTTTTGTTGTTAACTGTGGGGTTGAAGTGTGTGTGTGTGTCCGGCTGTCGGCTATGTGTGCGCCTTGTTTGGCTACTGCTTGCGCGCTTTATAGCACCTCTTTCGCCCATTTCAAGGATAAATTACTACTACTACTGGTTTTGAAAACTGACTGTTGTTACAGCTTCATTGATTTGGATGTGAATATTTTTTAAGGGGAACTGTATTTCAGATAGCAAATGAGCAGCAGCAGCACAACTACAAGAGGATCCAAGAAAAATGAGGAAGCTGGTTTGGAGGAGTACAAATTGGAGGCTGTACTAGCCTCTCTGCTTCAGTTGTCCGACAACCAAAACCGACTGCTCTGCCCTCCTTTCCGGGTGTTGGACTCCAAAGAGGTGGGTTTTTCTACTACCTATTTGCTGGCAATAAGTTTGTGTGAAAAGAAAATTTGAGAATTTCTCAAAAACTATTATGTTAACCAAAACATATATTTTGGTCCTACTAAAGAAGAGGGGTTTTTTCTTGCCTTGGTCCTTAACCCTCCCGGTGGATTTTTTCAGATCCCAGGGACTACATTTTGGCATGGATCTAAGCCTTAGGCTAGGCCAGCGTAGATTAGCCGAGACTTAGCGTATATCATGTTATACCTAGGTTCATTGGTTCACGGCCAACCCACGCTGGCCTAGCCTAAGCTTTAGGCTTAGTTGTGTATGCCAAAATGGTCCCTGGGGTCTCGAGCAAGGCAAAAACCAAAAAATCAACGATTTAAGAGCGGCGATTATCAAGCTCCATCAGCAAGGGAAAAGCCAGCGCGAGTTTGTCAAGCTTCTCGGAATAACCAAAACAACGGTTCCAAAGTCCGCATCGAACACGGAAGCGTCTGGGCCGGGGTCACATCGATCGAAAATACATCTCTCTTCTTCATGGCCGAAGGAAACACAGTCGACGGACCAGTCTATCGGGAAATGCTCCGGACGAAAGTGCTGCCTTGAGCTCGACGCTATTTCGACTCCCTAGCAATCGGTCGAAAAATAAGCGGGCATACCCGCTTAATCTAGTAAATACGGTATATACCATCTTGTAGAGGAGGAAAAGGGCTTTCAAATGACACCAAACACTCTGTCTGACAGAGCACATATCAGGTTTTAACAGTGGTCGGCAGCTTTCACCTCACCCGGTACCTATACCTTTATTCCTCATTAGTATCAGCACTACTTATGCATTTGTCTGCCTAATTTATTAAAGCCCTTATTACAGGAGTTCCCTCTGTACTATGAGCACATCAAGTCACCCATAGACATGAAGATGATCGCTGTCAAAATTCGCTCTGGTCAGTACACTACCTGGGCACTCTTTGAAGCCGACATACGGTTGATGTGCAGAAATGCCAAGGCATTCAACGAGCCCAGCTCCACCATCCACAAAGATGCTTCCAAACTTCAGGCCCACTGTTTGTCCAAAAGGGACGAGTGTTTGAACAGGAGAATAACCTCCAAAGAGTAATTGTACTCAAAAATTTCGCATACAACAGTTTCTTTTTTCAGAATGGCGCAAAACAGAGAGATTATCGATGAACTGCTGCAACAAGAGACTGCTCACAGCAACGAATTTAGTGAGGACAGTGAAGAGGACGAGGACAGTGAGAATGACACCGACCCCAAAGTGGGATTTTTCAGCCTTTGAGCGCATCAGAATTGGCAAAAAAGATCAAAAGTTGGACTAGTATGGGTTTAACAAATAAGTTTTTGCGGATTTTTTCTTTATTAAACTAGGGGCCTGGTGTGAACAGGAGTATAGATACCTATCCCTATCCTCCCAACGGCTTTTTAAATAAGATAGATGGTTTGACGAGAATTGAGCTTGAGGAGTAACCATTACCGTAAAACCTCTAATAATACCCCCCCCCCAATTCAAAATCGTGTTTTTGGCATTGTGTTTTTGACCCACTTTTTCCAGGTGTCTCTCAGGCAACTTACTACTTAACTTGTAGCTTATTGTCTTAGCTACAATTTGGGTGGTAAGCTGCCTGAGAGGCACCTGGAAAAAGTGGGTCAAAAACACAATGCCAAAAACACGATTTTGAATTAGGGGTGGGGGGTATTATTAGAGGTTTTACGGTAAGTGTAGTAAATCTGCTAGAGTGCATTCTACAACATTTGCATCAATTCAGTGGGTGTTGTACTGGAAAGTGAGAAACTTTAATGTGGTGGATGGCAATCCCTTGTGTGAACACTTCCTTGAACTGCCCAGCAAGAGGTTTGTTAACCAATAAGTACTCATTTTGTTGGAAAAAGAACCAAAAGAGCACAGATGCTACCGTATTCTCTCTAATAGAACCACACCCCACAAACAATGCCAAAAACACTGTTAATTGGGCGGGGGGGGGAGGTGTGGTTCTATTGGAGAGAATACGGTATATGATTTTTAGCAAATTCAATTTCTTAATTGGCTACTTTAAGCTACTACCCCGACTACTACGACGAAATAGAGAAGCCGATGTCGTTGTTCATGATTAATAAACGCCTCAAACACAACGAGTACCCCGACCTAAAGTCTCTGGTGGAGGCTCTCTTGCTTGTCTTCCGCAATGCTCGCTCCTACAACATAGAGGAGTCCGACATTTACAAGGCGGCCAGCCAGCTGGAACAACTCACTCTCCAAACTGCTGACGTACTCTCTCCTGGCTTAAGAGCACAGGTAAGAGGCACAGTAGGAGGCACACACACACACCCCTCCCAATTCAGCCTCTATTTTCTTCTAAGTGACTATTCTGGCCTGTCTTTAGAAAAATTGTTACTGAAAACTTTTAACCCTATGCAGGCAACAAATTTAGATCCTCCCAACCGAAGCGGACCCAAAGCAGGAAGAGGAACCACGTGGAGACAGTGAAGAAGCAGCCAGCCCAGCTCCTAAACCAACAGTCAAAAGAGGACCTGTTGGACGGAAGCCAGTGAAAAGGGCTCCTCTTTCCTCCGAACGTTCAGACCATGGCTCGGAAGAGGGTTGTAGCAGTGGTGGTGGTGGTGCTGCTGTTGTGCCCGTCCCACCAACCACTCCTGCCAAGAGGAGACGTCCAACCAAGGAGTGTTCCCCCACTAAGTCAGTTGCTGAGAAACAGAAACCGGGCAGGAAGTCTCTGGAGGAGTTGAGGGAAAAATTTACATCCAAACTGATGGAGGTGTGGAATGTAGCCAGAGACTTGAAGATGGGCAACAGAGTGGTCTCCGACCAATTTTATGAGCTGCCTTGCGAAAACAAGTTCCCTGACTACTACACCAGCATTGAAAAGCCCGTGTCTATGACCACTATAAAGAGCAAAATTGAGGCTGCCAAGGTAGGGGGTTTCTATTGCGAGTACCCTTCTTGTTTGCAGCACCACCCCCCCCCCCAATAAAAAGGTCAAAAATTTCTTTCGTTTAAACTCCCGCCCCCATTTTTTTATGAGTACATACAAGCACTTTATATTGATTATTTATGGCGTAGAACGTGAAACAGGTGATATCTTATGACCAGCAGAAGGTCGCGATGAGGATACGCTGCACCGATGTGATGCGTAGATGCATGTGGGAAGGTATGACTTTTTGTAGAATTTACGAATTAAGGTTCAACCCTTGTATCTGACTGCTTGGCTTCGTATGTCACTCGTGCCGGAGAAAGTTTGCTGAAAAAGCTGTCGGAAGAATACACGCATCTGGCGGCCAATCACTCGTATAACTTTGTAGATGTCGATACTGGTGCAAACGCTCAGACTATACTCAGACTGACTTCGTCAACTTGAGGCAGCAACGGCCGAAGGAAAGCACTTCGAGTGAATGTTGTCTTTTGATGCCTTGTGTTGTTGATGGAAATGTGTTGTTATCATGCTTAGTAAACGTTTGTACGTGTGTAAAGAACCAATCGACCTAAATTCGTTGCCGACATCGGGCAAGGGGATACCTGCGCATTTTTTTTTATGGTTCAGTTATTCTGACACCCTCCTATTATGCCCTTCCCCTCCCGATTCCTCTTCAGTTACTATTTTGACCTCTTTTTTGTTTTTTAGCTTTTTCAAGACAAAAAAAATTCAAAAAGTTATTTTTGACGTTTGTGGGAAGGGGGCTGCAAACGAGAAGAGCACCCAATCATATTAAGGCCTGTGTACAATGTTGGCGTGTGGCTACAGCGTCTGGCATGTGACTGTAACTGCAGAGTGCGGCGTACAGCGATGTGTTGTACACGCCCTATGCAGCTACAGCCACACGCCACACACTGCAGCCAGAGAGATGTACACAGGCCTTTATGTGATCATTCATCTCAGTATGTGGACTCATCGGAGATGATAGCCGATTTCGCCTTGATGTGCAGCAATGCTCGCCAATACAACCGACCTGACTCTCAAATATTCACGGACAGCACTATACTTGAATCTGTGGTGACTGGTAATCACTACTGCGGCTTTTTCTTTTACAAATTATAGTTTTACCCTTCCTAGGTACAATGAGCTCTCTTACCCAGAACAACACCATCTACTACCCCTACAAGAAGAGTGACAAGAACTGGTCGGAAAACGCCTCTTGTTCTCTTGAGTAAGTTCTTTGTCTGTCACTTTTTTCTTTTTCTTTTAGCATTATGTGCTTTCGTATTAGCCAATCGAGATAACAAAAAAAAATGCGAGTAACGCCTTTGCAAATCCACTCCTTTGTTCTGATTTTGAGCTTTGGGTCAAAAATGCAGGAAAATGGAAACTTAGAGTACTGTTCTCGTCAGCAGGCCAAGGGAAAAGAAAAGGGCCACCTTTTAAGGAGGACCTATTCTGTAGGAAAAGAAAAGGTCTTAACATAGTATCTGTCCTGTCAGGAATATCATTTGTTCGAATTCCCGCGTGAAATTGTCGAGTAATGTGTAGAGACCGGATTCGTATGCCAAAAAGTTCGATGCACAGCTGGGTCCGACCATTTTTTTTCCCTCAATTTTCGGCATCTTTTGCCTATTTTGACAGACTCATGAACCCGAGCAGTACTGGTTGTCATAAAATGCACTTCCAAGGCTAAAAACTTGTAAATATTCAGCTTCTCCAAGAAGTACTCAATGCAGAAACAGAAACCTCGGATGAAAACACTCAAAACGGAGAAGCCAGCGAGCGAATTCAGTCCCGCTCAGTCTGCTTCACCAGCCCAGATGGTGGTGTTGGAGGGGCCGGCATTCGCACCCCCTGCAGTCCCATCTGTTGTGCCAGAGCAGCCGGCCAAGATCCCGAGGAACGTGAGCAAAGAGCAGCAGCAAATGCACTCCCTGCTCGATGCTCTAATCACTTTCAGAGATGGGCACGAGGGCAGGGTGTTGTCGGAAGCATTCATGAAATTGCCTTCCAGAGCTGTGAGTGCTACACACCGCTCAGAAATCAATGGTTGTTTTGCTGAATTGCAGGAATACCCCGAGTACTATGATGTGATCCGCAAACCAATGGATCTGGCCAGAGTCCGTTCCAAACTACAACAGTCCAACCAGTACGACTCATTGAAGGCCCTAGTGGCCGACCTCAACCTGGTGTTCGACAACGCCTGCAAATTCAATGAACCTGACTCTCAGATATACAAGGTTGGTGTGCAAACAGGCCCCCTCTTAACTAGATGGCTACTGGGCATACTATATACCAAAGGGTAGCTTAGATTTTAAGCTATCTTTTGGTATGTAATATGCCCAGGAGTTACCGACAAAATATAGGTCAAAAACAGAGTGCCCCAAAAAAATCCTTTTTTGAATATAGGAGCGGCTGGTCGCGCGACATTTGCGCCCCAAAAGTTTTAAACCAGCTAGAGAGTAGCTAAACCACTTGGAAGGTATGTATGTTACTGGGATTGTAGGTAAACCATCTGGAGGGTAGGTAAGCCATCTGGAAGGTAGGTAAATTACCAGGCAAACCATATGGAGGCCTTTATGTTTAGACCCCAGGAACTGCACTAAGACATGCAGCTAAGCCTTAGGCTTAGACTAAACTCAGGGTAAAGCAGGGTATTGCTGGCTCACGGCTAACCTAAGCTGGCCTACCCTAGCACTTTGTATATGTATAGTTCCGAGGAATCTTAAAATACCGGGGCGCACATGTGACCTGACCGGGCGGCGCGCTTATTAGAGGAAATACGGTAGAGTGAACACTGGTTAATCCGGCACCTCCTTAATCCTCTGTAATGCAGGATGCCCTAACCCTGCAAAAAGAGCTGTTGGAAATGCGTAGTCAGTTCTACGAGGAGTCCAACCTTCCGTCAGTGCAAACACAAGTGCGCCTTATCCTCACCAACCTACTGGTGGCTGTCACCACCTACAAGGCAACTTTCCATACACTGCAAACCACCAATAACCACAAAATTCAGGACTCCTCGGGCAGATGCTTGTGTGACAGGCTGGGAGACGTTCACGAACTGCTCAAGAAAAACGGAGTGACCAGCGAGGAGGACTTGCCCTTTTCCATGGACCAGATCAAGAACAATGTGGACAGGGGCAGGTACAAGAGGCTCGACAGGTTTCAGGTTGGTCTGTTTGTCTACTCTCTTTGTCTAATCTAACACAGTCCACTCTCGATATAACGTCACTTTGTTTTACGCAAAATATTTTCAAATGTCTAATGTCTTGCAACGAATAACAACTCGATTTTGAGTCAGTGCAGATCAGTTGATGCATTCAACGATCATTCTTTGCAGTTTCAAATTATATTTCTGCAGTTTTTGTCGTCTTTGCAGCTGTCCCGAATGTATTTCCTGTTAATTTTAGTTCGCAAAGCGAAGCTCCGTTACACTGGGCTAAAAAAAGCAATCATCGAGGCAACGGCCAAGAACAGTAACAAGACGAATCTCGCCAGGCAGTTCAAGATTCCGCGTACAACAGTGAACGACATTGAGAAGCAAGGAGACAATTCTGCAAGTTATCAAAGATGGAGGCAATGCGAACAAGCATACGGAGATGGAAAAAGCACTCGTTCTCTGGATTAAACAAGTCAGAAGCCAAAATCTTCCAGTCAGTTTAAGGAAATTCGATATAGAGTCATCTTTAACCCGAGGGATGACGTTATATCGAGAGTGGACTGTACATGGGATAAATTTGAGTGAAATGCATTTCAGGAGGACTTGTTTGCCTTGTTCTCCAAAGCCAGAGAGTTCTCCGAACCTGATTCAGTGGTTGGTTTGATTGGACTGGTTTGAGTAAAAACAAGATTTTTTGTAGACCTTCAATGTTGCCGTAGACCTACAGCTGTACTACTTGGAGAAGCGAGATGAGTTGTGCAAAGGCATCCTCATCTCTCCAGCCTCCCTCCATCTGCGCTCCACAGTGCTCGAAGAGACAGAGAACTTGAGGAAAGAGAAGCGCTTAAAGGATAAAAAAGGTGGCGCTCTAGACACTACCGCTGTTGGAGTTGCCCCCAAACTGGAGCCAGAGGACAACCAAGATGTAGCCCAAAGATCTAAGGTTAGTTGTCTATTTGTAGGTTGAAATGGGAGAATGTGCAACGCTTCTCACCTCACTATACGCCACTCACAACACTTGGGAACAACCAAGATACTGAATTAATTGTTTGGGGACCCGACAGGAATGACCAAGACACAAAACGTATCCACATATCATATGGTTCCGAAAATGTTAGACCTAACATAGATCTAACACCTAACAAATGCTTTGATGATCACCACAAATATACAAACAAAATTTGCAGCAGGAAAACGAGGAGGAAAAGGAGCCTAAAGCAGAGCTGGCAGAAACGGAGGAGCTATTGGATTCAGTGGAAAACGAGGGGCTGACCTATTTCCCCAGCGAATATGTCTATGTGAGTGACTCGTCCACACCCCAAGACGACGCCTCCAGCACCAAACACATCATGCGCATAGAGCACATCATTAGGGACAAAGTAAAAGAAGAAATTTCTTTAAAGACTGACACAAATAGTTGCAGGAAGACAAAGAAGTGGTGTTCTTGAAGGGCACATGGTGTTACAAGCCTGGAGAGACCTATCACAAGGCCTCTCGCATGTTTTATCCCAAGGTAATGATTAAAATGTGATACGGACTATGTTTGTGTGATTGGGACTATGTTTAGGAGGTGTTCTTGACCACCTACAAAGACACCATCACAGTGGACAGACTCAAAGGCAAGTGCTGTGTCATGTTTGTGGAGGACTACTTGAGGAGAAAGCCTGTCCACTTCTCTGAAGCTGACACCTATGTGTGTGAGTCCAGATATTTGGGCAGAAAACTGCACTTCAAACGACTGCCTACTTGGCCGTATCCTGATGAGGCGGCCGAACTGAAGACTGAGGACAGAAAGGAAAAACTCAATCCAACTAAAGTGGTGTCTGAGTTTGTGGCTGGAGTGGCCGAACAAAAATTTGTAAGAGCTTCAAGTTGATGAAAGAAAATTTTCAAAGTCCCACTTTCAGCAGCAAGCCTCTGAAAGTGACACTGAAGAGGCAGACGAATCGCCTAGAATGCGCAACCTGCCTGCCGTTCTGGATGTGGCCAGAGAACAAGTGTTGGAGAGACGTCAGCTAGGCGATCCTGATACAGCCGCCGGTACCTCCGTCGAGGTAAATATTTATATAGTTAATCACATAGTTAATTAATACAGTTGATTAATTAATACAGTTAATAACATAGTCAACCACAGTTAATTTTCAACTATAACAACAATTACCGTAGTTACTACAGTTACCGTATAAGCAGGCACCCCAAATTCAAAAAAATGTGTTTGTGGCATTGTGTTTTCGACATATGTTCTGGTGGTGTCTTCTGGACATGTTATATATCAGAATGTAGCCTAGATTATAAGCTATATTTTGGTATATAGCATGCCCAGAAGACACCAGCAGAACATGGATCAAAAACACAATGCCACAAACATATTCTTTTGAAACTAGGGGTGCCCGCTTATGCAAATAAATACGGTAATCCAAGTATTAGGTTGTGTTGTAAGTCCTGCGGTTTTTGCTCAAAGGCTTAATTCGTGAATATCAATCATCTAAAAGATGTGTAGAAGTAACAAAATATATCAAAAATATGCATAGAAAGAGAAACACAGCAAAAATAAATAACTTTGAACAAGAGCAGTAGGACTTATGACACAACCTAATGATTTCAGAACACCTACTACCAGCAAATGGAGTACAACGGGCAGTACTACAGATTGGGTGATGGAGTGATGGTGTTCAGAGAGGGCAAACCCCACTGTGAGGTGATGCGCATCGATAAGTTGTGGCAAGTCCCCAGGTTAGTGACTGCATCAACATATATCAAATTGACTGTAGTGTTTAGTGGCGACAAGTTTTTCTCAGGCTGTGTATTTGCTCGTCCCAAAGAGACCAAACACGAGCAGTCGAGGATGTTCTACAAAAGGGAAGTGATAGCCGTAGAACAGCCGGACAAGGTGGAGCCCATGTCTTTGGTCCAAAACAAGTGTGCCATTCTTACTGTCAAGACTTTTGAGACAAGTAGGTTCTAATGGCTTGACAACTGCGAGCATCAATTACAGCAATTGGCCCCAAATCCTCAAAAATTTCCATATTTTGCCTTGTGGGACCAAGGAAACAGCCCTCTCAATGGTACTTTTTGACCCAAGGTACTGGGAAATATCATCTGACCCCAGTTACTACACTTAAGCATACAACCAAACCTTAGGCTTGGAGTAGGCTAGCCTAGGTTAATCACGAAGCAGAGTATGACCCTATGAGGAGGCTTAAATACAATAGAGTCGAAAAAGTTTTAAAATGCACTGTTTCAGGCCGTCCCACTGAAATTCCGGAGTGTGATGTGTTTGTGGTGGACCAGAAGGTGTTTGGCCGTAACTACAACCAGCACCCCATCAACAACAAGAACTGCTCTCTGGTGGCCAAGTACTCCGACAATGTGGGCGCTGAGAATGTGAATTCAGAGGCAGAGATGAACATGCTGCATGCTAGGACTTTCCGCAAACTCAAGGTTCACACCCCTTTTACAAAATGATACAGAAATGATGACTTTAATAATTGAAATCTTATGTATAACAATTTAACATAAACTTCCGCCAGAACTTTTGCGCCACCCGATAAAACGGATAGAAAATTCAAAAAGGGAAATTCCCGCTTTTATATTACTGCTGCTACCTGTAGAGTGAACACTGGAAATACTATATGGTCTGCTGTCATTCTTTTTTGATTGACTGGCCGCTAAAAGAGAACACATAGGGTATTAGAGAGATCACAGGAACGCACAGGAACGAGACAGGAAAGCAGCCGCAGCCTTTTCGCTCACCTATACCACCCTTCCTTGCTGTTCAAGAGCAGTGGAGGAAGGGAACATAAGTTCCTCTAAATCAATAGTAAACTAGCCTGCTGGCTTATAGAGTACCGACTCTTCCTCGTAAATATTATGCAGACAGAAGCATTCTTTAATAAAATGCAAAAATGTTTGGCAAATAGGTAAACAGCACAAAGATTGCAAACAGTTGGATCAACAGATGGAAATTTTTTCCACCGAGAGTAGGTTTGTCGACGCGCCATTCACCGATTTTGGGTGCTTTTTACATTTTTGCTCTAATCATGTGGTGTTTCTCTAATTAGATGGTAGTTGCTATGCAGTGGTTGGTCAAGCATTAAATTGAGCTCAAAACTTTTTCACAGCAAAAATGTTTGGCTTGGAAGTTGTCGACGTGAAAATTTGAAATTCGTCAACCGCACACGTCGATACCAAATATATATTTATTCTGTAGACTTCAGGAGCTACGCTTGACCAGCCAATGCGTAGCACGCATCATGTCATTTTCAAGAAGATAAGACTGAGAAGAGAAACGCAACACTACAGCTAAAATGTAAAAACTGTAATAATCTAACCGGTGAACCGCTGGCCAACAAAACCATGACTACAGGAGACGTTCTAGAAGACTTTTTAAATAAATTA
Source organism: Subanguina moxae (assembly GCA_000981365.1). Classification (NCBI taxonomy): domain Eukaryota; kingdom Metazoa; phylum Nematoda; class Chromadorea; order Rhabditida; family Anguinidae; genus Subanguina; species Subanguina moxae. The sequence continues at coordinate 7,355 of BBSZ01001218.1, read as the reverse complement.
AGACTCATGAACAGAATATGGTGCACAAAATAGCCGGGACATCTGAAGTGACCTAGAGCAGCGTTTGCGCGAAAACCACGAACTGATACCGGCTTCTCCCCCTAGTCTCCCTATTATTTTTGACCACCCCAAGTACTTCCAATACTATAAGCCACTATGCTCGCCTAGGTTTAGTGTTTCACATACACAAGCGTGCACGATACTGAGTCCAACTCCGACAACAGCTTTCCAAAGTAAAGACGTATGTATTTGGGTTTTCAACTAAATGATGGGTTTGACTGCCAACTGCAATGCTAGAGAGCCAAAACTCTTTTGTGTGTGCAACTAAAATTTTGTGTACAGTCGAGTCTCAATTTAGTGTGTACTTTTTCCGGTCCCCAGCACCTACACTAAATCGAGACTCGACTATTTAATTTACGTTCACATCCAAAAATCTGACTTATATTTTATAACCTGTAGGATAACTTGTATACTCAAAATTATTTTTGCAAATATTCAAAAGATAATGCCAAACTTTTGGATGCTTTGTCAATATGTTGAAGCAATTTTTATTTTGTTAGGAGATGTTTTCTAATATGATGTTCTCAATCGACTCCACGTTTTGGAATTGGTTGAAAAGAACGCAAAATAGAGTCGATTCTTAGACACATCACAAAATCAAAAAAATTAATGAAAAAAAGATTCAAACTTTTGGCAAAGTACCCAAAAGTAGCGATAAAAACTGGACAGGGCCCTGGCCTAATCTGATTTGGGGGTAATAAGTTTTTCTCTTCTCAGCCAAAACTTTGACATTCTCTTTTGGGTATTTGTAAAAAATTTGAGTATAAGATTACTTGGCTTATTTCCTTGCATCATCTCTAGTTGCTCGTGTTTATGACCTTCAATTGCTAGCAACACACTTTCTCTTGTTCTTTCCTTTTTACGCTCTTTTTTTCTGTTCATTCGTGTCAAAGAGTAGGAGTAGTAGTAAGGCAAGGAGTGCATGTCTTTTGCTCTCTCGCCTGATACATAAAATTGTTACTTTCTGGCTGTCTGCCTCAGCGAAAATTCTTCCTCTTTGTTGACTGCCTAAAAGCTTGCCTCCTCTTTTGTTTGTGCGCTTTAGATAAGAGAAAAGGGGGAAGGATAGTGTCTGCCTTGTGTATGATAATACACTCTTTTCCCACACTTCTCTGCTGGTGCACGCCTTGGTGCTGGGGAGCAGGATGGTGATTATGTTTTCCCGACGCTGAGCAGGGAATGGCAGGGGAAGCAGCAGCAGCCATCAGCTCCCTTCCCCACTCAAATAGTGGATGGTTAGAGATAGCCTTGCGCCCTCCTCCCTTTGCCCCCAACTAAGCTAGGTACCTTTGCGACATTGCGATTTGGTCGCATACTCCTCTTTGCATTTTGCACTCCTTTTTTACTAAAAATTGGTTGAATTTTGAGCAGAGAGAGAGTGACGAGCTGGACTGAGTGTCATTTGATTGACTGCGTATATACATATCGATTTTTGAGGCGTACAGTTTATTGCTGTGTTTATTATTAACTCTACCTAGTGTTGTGCAGTTTTAAGTATGAATTCGCTCGTTCTCCTAGCAGACTGCTGCTTAGGATGGGTTGCTAGGGGGCGAGGAGGTGCCTTTCCTTCTCCCACCAAGCGTGCTGCTCTCCTCCACCCACTGGAGAAGGCTGTGTGCATTTGGTGGTGGGTGCACACTCATTGCAAGGAGAAGAGCCTACCTGCTGCTGGCTTCCTCTCTTCTCCTTTCTTCTGGCTGCTCCAAAAGCATGGCGGAAATGGCGAGCGATGTGGTAGGAAAAATCGCTGCTGCTGTCTTCTTTGCGAATTTTTTGCCTGCCTCTTTGGCTGGAGCAGAGCTTGGAAGACAGGTGGTAGCACGCCCTTTTGTGGATGACGACAATACCCACTGGGGTAAAGGGAGGCGGCGATAGCTATGGGAGACAATGCACTAGAAAATAAGATCTAAATTTTTTAGTCATTTTTTTAACTCATAATTTTATATAGTTTTCAATTAACTGTAAGCCATAGTAAACATCAACTATGATACAATTATTAACTATAACGACTATTAACTGTAATATAATTCCTTTATATTATAGACAACTGTGGGCGTAGTTAACCATAATATAATTCCTTTATATTATAGACAACTGTGGGCGTAGTTAACCATAATATAATTCCTTTATATTAT